>JAMAKO010000067.1:94128-145447 GCA_023628555.1 Chaetomiaceae sp. R4402 | reverse complement strand
CCTCGTCCACGTCGTCGTCGCCGCAATCCTTGTCGCGGCCTTCACCGCCCCCGTCGTGGGGGTACGCACCACCACCCGGACTGGCCCCCCCCCCGCAGACACCCCCCCCACCCCCCGCGGCGAAGAACCCCGCGCCCCCCCCCCCGCCCCCGGAGCTGTCGGTGCTTGCCTCACCTACAATCATCCCTGGCGTCATCTGTGGAACGATAAGAACACAAACAGGCCCCCGAGATCCCCGACCAACCGAACAGGCGCTGACCCGGTCCCAAGGTGGACGGGGTCTAACTCCAGTCGGATCCGCCCGGACGAAGCGCGTTTCTTGTCTCTTTCCGTCTCGCAGCGTGCCTCGCAGCAAATGCAACCCACGTCGTATGTCGTATACATCGCCAACCCGGCTCCAGATTTTCACACACATGTCAGACTCGCGCGTTCTGGAGAGGTTGTCAGCATGCAATGCAGGCCGGGATTTTCGGAGATAACTAAACGGGGAGAATTGTCCCAACCGCCACGGTGTTCCACAGCGGCTTCCCCACCCGAGTTCCGTCCGGCCCGCTCCAGGCAATCCGGTTCGTCCTGCGTGTGGGTGATGCGGGAGGCCCGGACCTGTCGGGTTGCTCCTAGTGCTCACAGCAGATAGGTGCGTGCTTGTTCTAAACTCTGTACGCAGTCCTCCGTACGCGGTAACATTCAGGGAACGGACAGCCTGGGCCACAACTCGTTACCAACAGAACCACACCGCCATCCCACCAACCACGCCATCCCGCGCCGAGAAACTCCGACTCAGCCTCTCGGGATCAAGCCCGACCTCACAGGCCGGCTCACCAACCCCGACCGTTCCGGCCAAACTACCCGATCGGTCACTCCAGGTAACGTTGAGGCACAAACATATGTAGGCCTTTAATCAACTGCCACAAACAGCAGACAAGTTCTTGAAGCACTGTGTCCTGGTACTTTGTCTGATGGAAGGCAGGAAGGGATGCCCTCCACAACCGCGCAAGAGGCTCATCGCTAGACAAGCCGAGCTCGGAATGTGTCAGGTTGGGCTAGCTGAGATCCGTGGGATGTCGCCAATCAATGGTTGAGAGGAGCCGACGCTGAGCGCGCACAGCAAATCGAGCTTGAACCTCAAGGCTCCCAAACCGGGCATTCGTAGGGCGATAGTGATTGTCGGCCCTCCTGGTCATGATCCCGACTTCGGGCGAAATAGGTCGTTCCCGTGTACCGCATGCAAGAGACACACTCTGGCCAAAACTCCGTGCTCAATTTAAAACAGCAACCCTGAACGCGATTACTATGAGGTGGGGTCAATGTACAAATAAAAGTAACAAGCCAAAGGCTTTCCCGTCTTGCGCGCTTGAGCTACGAACGCAGTCACGCAGATATGAATCCGGCCCGCAGACCGCGGTAGCCCGCCAGGCTGGTGGAATGAAACCCCAGCCTAGCAGACAAAACGGCCTACCATGGGAACGCAAATACCACATCCTGCCTCTGTCGAGTTGCCTTCCCACCCATCCGCGCCAAACCCCCAATGTCCCACTCTATAGTGCCCCAGTCGGGGCTTGATGTCACTCCAATCCCTTCGTACAACCGCGTGCTCCATTCAACATCCGGACAGCGAAGAACTTTAGAGCAGCAGCTCGAGCGGGTTCTCGATGGCCCGCTTGAGCTCGCGCATCCACTCGGCGCCGACAGCACCGTCGACGACCTTGTGGTCGAAGCTGGCGGTAACGACGATCTGCTCGTCCCAGGCGACGCCCGTGGTGCCGTCCTCGTTCTCGACGGGCACGGCCACCTTCTTGGTGCTGCCGACCGCCAGGATGGCGGCCTGGGGCGGGTTGATGACGGCGGTGAAGCGCTCGACGGCCGGGTTCATGCCCATGTTGGAGATGCTGATGGTGCCGCCCTGGTACTCCTCGGGCTTGAGCTTGTTGTCGCGCGCCTTCTTAGCGAGCTCCTTGACCGCCGACGAGATGCTCTCGAGGCCCTTGCCCTCGACGCCCTTGACGATCGGGGTGATCAGCCCGTTCGGCGTGGCCACGGCGACGGAGACGTCGACCGTGTTGAACTGGCGGATCACGCCCTCCCGCCACGAGCTGTTGACGGCGGGCACCTTCTTGCAGGCCACGGCCATGGCCTTAATGAGGAAGTCGTTGACCGAGAGCTTGTACTTGCCCTCGCCCGAGCTGTTGAGCGCCTGGCGCAGCTTGAGTAGCTTGGACACCGAGAGCGCCGAGGTGACGAAGTAGTGCGGGTTCTCGAGCACGGACTCCTTGAGGCGCGACGCGATCGTCTTGCGCATGCCGCTGATCGGAATGTCTTCGTACAGGGCACCCGAGACCGCCGCAGCACCGGCGGCGGGGGCGGACGACGCCTTCTTGACATCCTCCTCGGTGATCTTGCCGCCGGTGCCGGTACCCTTGAGGCCCTTCAGGGAAACACCCTTCTCGAGAGCGAGCCTCTTGGCCGCCGCGGAGATGTTGGGCTCGCGGTCAAGAGCGGTCTCGAGCTTGCCGCTGGATCCGGTGTCCTCGGGCTCGGGGGCGGGTGTCGGCGCCGGGGTGGGGGCGGATTCGGACTTGGGTTTCTCCTCCTTGGCAGGCGCCGAGGCGGCAGCATCGCCGCCGGCATCCTTCAGTGAAAAGCCCTCAAAGGCGCTGACATCGGTACCCTCCTCGACCAAGATGGCAATCGGCTGATAGTGGGGAACCAAGTCAGTTATTAGGTGTCCAGTGAGTCCCGGCGTGGGGGTTGCGTAGAAATAGGCGCAGGCTTACGTTGCCGACGGCGACGTCCTTCTCACCGGTCTCCTTCAGAATCTTCGCCAGCACACCCTCTTCTTGAAACTCAAAGTCCATTTGGGCCTTGTCCGTCTCGATCTCCACGAGCACCTCGCCGGGCGCGATCGAGTCGCCGGGCTTCTTCTGCCACGCGCCAATATTGCCCGCCGTCATTGTCGGCGAGAGCGCAGGCATCTTGACGACAGTGTGCGGCGGGTACGAGGCGTACCATCTTGTTAGGCTGGGGACCGCAACGCGCGCGAGCCTGGCGTGCTGGAGGGCTTGCCTCCGGATCGCGGGGACGAGCATTTTGAGAGATGTGGATGCGGAAAAGAACGAAGGCCGGATATCAAGAAAACGCGCGCAAAAGAATGAAGGGAAGGCTTCGAATACGCGGACACCAAATCCCGAATCGGACCCAGAGCTATCCTCGCAACGGCAAATGACCAATTGGCAAGGGAGGGAGAAAGACGACGGCGAGGGCGTCGACAAGATGGCGAAAAGCCGGATATCGGAGGGCGTTGATGGTTGGTGTTGCAGGTTGGGGACCAGTTTTTTTTTTACGCGGGACTTCAACCCGTTGGGAAGCTTAGCTCTCCGTTCACCAAAAACTGGACGGGACCAGGATGGGACGATGCACTGGCCAATCAGGCTCGGGGTGGTGCTGAGTGGGCTCCGACGCACAGGCCACCACAGTCGCCCTGCTCCCTGGCAAGCCATACCTGGAAAAGCCTCGATTTACTATAGGTGTTCAACCCTCAGACAGCTTACTGTGGTAGAGTTAACTGATCATGAGGGAACCAGTAATCTCAGGCCACTGCAGCTTGGTTGTAAAAACCAGTGAAGATGAAGATCCCATTTGGCATCAGCAGCTTAAAACTTGTGCCACCATCAAAACATTGAATTTGCGCCTCAGCCACAGTTCCGAGACACCTTGTTGGCCCTGTTCGCGCAGTGGCATGCCAAGAGCGACCCTGCACAAAGCGACAGGGATACGGAAGCACCCGTGCGACTGGAATCAATGGATTACGAGCCAGCCAGCGGCCAGAGCTGATGCGGCGAGCGCAGTGCTGACCAGCTGGCGACACCAGGTTCCACACTGAGCGACCGCTGAGGATTGAGGATCGAGACTCGCTGTCATCTTCAACGACCACAGCTGTCGAGGCACAAGAAGAGAGCAAAAATCAACCCAATTGCGCAAAAGCACAGACGAAAGCCGACGTCGAAGCTCGCACAAACCCCACAACATTTGCGCCCGCATTGGTGTGCGCAGCCAACAAGTTGACGACCAAACCCAAGGAGGCCCCTGGTCCCCGAATTTCGGGTTGCGACGCCAGCAAGAAGCGGCTCGGCTGCCAACAAAGACGACGCGCCGCAGCGCCGAAACAGCAATCGACAACGGACATACTCCAGAACCCCCAACAGCTGCTCCCTCCACATGCGCTGACCGGCACTGGCGGATGGCCCTCTGCTCTGCCCCCAGCCCCAACAGCAAAGCCGCCGGCACGCCATGAGCTCCCTCAAGTTCGTGGTGTCCTCGCTGGACATCATCGCCGCGCAAGCCGGCCGCAACAAGCAGCTTGCCGAGCTAGCAGAAAAGGCTCTCGCCGCTATCAAGGAGAACGACCAGCAGCTGCCCGACCCGGAAGTCGTCTTCGCGCCGCTGCAGCTGGCCACCAAGTCCGGCACGATCCCGCTCGCCACCACCGCCCTCGACTGCATCGGCAAGCTCATCTCGTACTCGTACTTCTCCGCGCCCTCGTCGTCGGCCAGCCAAGATGGCACCGAACAGGCGCCCCTCATCGAGAGGGCCATCGATACCATCTGCGACTGCTTCCAGGGGGAGGCGACGCTAGTCGAAATACAACTGCAGATCGTCAAGTCGCTGCTTGCCGCGGTGCTGAATGACAAGATCATCGTACATGGCGCCGGCCTGTTGAAGGCGGTACGGCAGGTGTACAACATCTTCCTCCTGTCCCGGAGCACCGCGAACCAGCAGGTGGCCCAGGGCACCCTCACCCAGATGGTCGGCACCGTGTTTGAGAGGGTCAAGACACGCTTGCACATGAAGGAAGCACGGGCAAACCTGGACAAGCTCAAAGCGAGCAGGAGTAGCCTGGCCGTCGATCGTTCCGATGACCTTGAGTCCCAAGCCGGCAAACCCGACAGCGAAGACGACTCCGAGACCGTCTCGGAGGCGACCCCGTCCGAGACTGTCGATGAAACCGGCGGCAAGCTTACGCTGAAAGATCTGGAGCACCGCAAGAGCTTCGATGACTCCCACATGGGTGACGGCCCCACCATGGTCAGTCAAGTCAAACCGATGAAGAAGGCGGCAAGATCTGTGTCCGAGCAAAGCATCCAGGACAGCCCTCAAGAGGAGACACCCGAGGCGCTGGACGCCGAGGACGAGGCCTACATACGCGATGCGTACCTGGTCTTCCGTTCGTTCTGCAATCTGTCGACCAAAGTTCTGCCGCCAGATCAGCTGTACGATGTTCGCGGACAACCTATGCGGTCCAAGCTGATCTCGCTGCACCTCATCCACACCCTCCTCAATAACAACATTACCGTTTTCACGTCACCACTTTGTACCATCCGCAACACTAAGAACAATGAGCCCACAAACTTTCTGCAGGCCATCAAGTACTATCTGTGCCTCAGCATCACCCGCAACGGGGCGAGCTCGGTCGACAGGGTGTTTGACATCTGCTGCGAGATCTTCTGGCTGATGCTCAAGTACATGAGGTCATCCTTCAAGGTTGGTCACCGTGCTTCATGCTTTGGTGCTGCGAAGCTAACGAGAGACGCAGAACGAGATTGAGGTGTTTTTGAACGAGATCTACCTTGCCCTCTTGGCCCGGAGGAATGCCGCGCTGTCTCAGAAGCTCGCTTTCGTGGGCATCCTCAAGCGGCTGTGTGAAGACCCGCGGGCACTGGTCGAGCTGTACCTCAACTACGACTGCGACCGAAACGTGGACAATATCTTTCAGAGGATTGTCGAGGATCTATCGCGCTTTGCGACAGCGTCAATACCCGTCACTCCTGTTCAGGAGCAACAGTACGAAGAGAGCCACGCCAAATCCGCTGCGGCCAACGAGTGGCAGATTAAGAGTGTTCTGCCGCCGCCACTATCGGTTGCCCTGATCTCAACCAACCACGAAACAGACGGCGAGATCCCCAAAGAGTACGTCATCAAGCGTGCGGCCCTCGATTCCCTCGTGGAGACGTTGAGGTCGCTGGTCCATTGGTCGCAGCCTGGAAGGCCAGAGTTCAACGGGACCGTCGGTGATGTGCAGAGGAGGCCGTCAAGCGACGATGTGCGTGACTCGATTGATCCGTCAATCAGCGAGACGGCGTCACGGATGGAGACGCCAGTCGCCCCGGCCACGCCGGTCATCGATGACGACCCGGATCAGCTGGAAAAGGAGAAGGCGAGGAAGACGGCCATGACCAACGCCATCAGAGTCTTCAACTTCAAGCCGAAACACGGTGTCAAGCTGCTCATCGAGAGAGGCATCATCCCCAGCGACAACCCAGAAGCCATCGCCCGGTTTCTCCTTCGTGAGGACCGACTCGACAAGGCTCAAATCGGCGAGTACTTGGGCGAGGGTGACCAAAAGAACGTCGACATCATGCATGCATTTGTTGATTTGATGGACTTCAGCAAGAAGCGTTTCGTCGACGCCCTCCGGGAGTTCCTCCAGGCATTCCGTCTTCCCGGAGAAGCTCAGAAGATCGACCGCTTCATGCTCAAGTTTGCCAATCGCTACGTGACGGGCAATCCCAACGCTTTCGCAAACGCCGACACGCCCTACGTTCTGGGTTACTCGGCCATATTGCTGAACACGGATTTGCATAGCAGCAAGGTTGTCAAGCGGATGTCCAAAGCCGAATTCATCAAGAACAACCGCGGCATTAACGACAATGCCGATCTTCCTGACGAATACCTGATTGGAATTTACGACGACATCGCGAGCCATGAGATTGTGCTGAAGAGCGAAAGAGAAGCGGCCGCCGCCGCAGGGACGCTTCCCGCGCAGTCATCCGGCCTTGCGGGGCTTGGCCAGGCCTTCTCCAATGTTGGGCGCGACCTGCAGAGGGAAGCCTATGTCCAGCAGTCGGAAGAGATTTCTCTGCGCTCAGAGCAGTTGTTTCGGGACCTGTATCGCAGCCAACGAAAGAGCGCCGCGAAAGGGGTCGTCAAGTTCATCTCTGCCACCTCGTTCAAGCACGTCGGGCCCATGTTCGACGCAACCTGGATGTCCTTTTTCTCGGCGCTATCCAGCCTCATCCAGAAGACGCATAACCTAGACGTCAATAAGCTGTGTCTGGAGGGTATGAAGCTGGCAACCAAGATCGCCTGCCTGTTTGACCTGGCCACCCCGCGAGAAGCCTTTATCTCGGTGCTGAAGAACACGGCAAACTTGAACAACCCACGCGAGATGCAGGCCAAGAATGTGGAGGCCTTGAAGGTTCTCCTGGACCTCGCTCAGACAGAGGGTAACCATCTGAAGGAGTCTTGGAAGGATGTGCTTCTCTGCATTAGCCAGCTGGATCGTCTCCAGCTTATTTCGGGCGGTGTCGATGAGAGTGCCGTCCCAGACGTTTCCAGAGCCCGCTTCGTGCCGCCGCCGCGGACTGACACCGGCGATTCTCGCAAGTCGACGTCTTCGGCCAAGAGGAACCGCCCACGAGCCCATACCGGCCCACAAGGCGTATCTTGGGAGATTGCTCTCGAAAGCAGATCTGACGAGGTGATCAAGAGTGTCGACAGGATATTCACCAACACCGCCAATTTGTCGAGAGACGCCATCATTCACTTTGCCCGTGCCTTGACAGAAGTCAGTTGGGACGAAATCCGGGTGTCGGGATCGAACGACTCGCCTCGCACGTACAGTCTGCAGAAGATCGTCGAGATCAGCTACTACAACATGACGCGTGTCAGATTCGAATGGAGCCATATCTGGGACGTGCTCGGAGAGCACTTCAACCGCGTCGGTTGCCACGCCAACACGGCCATTGTCTTCTTTGCGTTGGATTCGCTTCGCCAGCTTTCCATGCGCTTCATGGAGATCGAGGAGCTGGCGGGGTTCAAGTTCCAAAAAGACTTCTTGAAGCCCTTTGAGCATGTCATGTCCAACTCGAGCAACGTGACCGTGAAGGACATGGTCCTCCGCTGCCTCATTCAAATGATCCAGGCCAGGGGCCAGAACATCCGGTCCGGCTGGAGGACTATGTTTGGCGTCTTCACCGTGGCGGCAAGGGAGCCCTACGAGAGCATTGTGAACTTGGCGTATGAGAATGTGACGCAGGTCTACAGGACCCGGTTCGGCGTTGTCATCTCACAAGGCGCCTTCACTGACCTGATTGTCTGCCTCACCGAGTTCTCCAAGAACATGAGATTCCAGAAGAAGAGTCTGCAGGCCATGGAGACGTTGAAGTCTGTCATCCCGACCATGCTCAAGACCCCGGAATGTCCACTCTCGCATCAAAAGTCAACTGCCGCCTCCAAACAACCAGAGTCGAATTCCAAGGCGGCAACACAGCAGACGCGGACGTCAGTGGAGGAGGGGTTCTGGTTCCCGGTTCTCTTCGCGTTCCATGATGTGCTCATGACAGGCGAGGATCTCGAAGTTCGGTCGAATGCGCTCAACTACTTCTTTGAGACGCTCCTGCGGTACGGCGGCGATTTCCCTCCAGAGTTTTGGGACATTCTCTGGCGGCAACAGTTGTACCCCATTTTCATGGTGCTGCGCTCGAGGCCCGAGATGACCAACGCGCTCAACCACGAGGAGCTATCTGTTTGGCTGTCTACCACCATGATCCAAGCGCTCCGCAACATGATCACCCTCTTCACCCACTACTTTGACGCCCTCGAGTACATGCTGGACAGGTTTCTCGAGCTTCTCGCGCTCTGCATCTGCCAGGAGAACGACACCATTGCTCGGATAGGGAGCAACTGCCTGCAGCAGCTGATTTTGCAGAACGTGACCAAGTTCACAACCGAGCACTGGGCCAAGATCGTCGGTGCGTTTTGCGAGTTGTTCGAGCGAACGACGGCCTATCAGCTGTTCTCGGCCACGACAATCAACTCGACAGCATCGCTCTCGCCTCCGCCGAGCGGACTTGGACTCGGCCCGGCCCTCAGCCCAACCTCGGAAACGTCGCCGGTCGACGGCAAGTCCCTGCAGATCAACGGTGGTGACACCAACGGCCACACCCCTGCGACCGAGCCGGTCAACGGTAATGGCGACGCCAGCGGCGCCACGCCAGCACTCGAGGACCATCCCACCCCACCAGCAACGACGCAAGCCCCCAGCCCGCCGCAGCAACTGGAGGAGTTCAAGCCCAGCAACCCGCTGCAACAGCAACCGGTGGTGGTGACGGCGGCGCGGCGGCGCTTCTTCAACCGCATCATCTCGCGCTGCGTGCTGCAGCTGCTCATGATCGAGACGGTCAACGAGCTGTTCAGCAACGACGCCGTGTACGCGCAGATCCCGTCGGCCGAGCTGCTGCGGCTCATGGCCCTGCTCAAGAAGTCCTTCCTCTTCGCCAAGCGCTTCAACGCCGACAAGGACCTGCGCATGCGCCTCTGGCGCGAGGGGTTCATGAAGCAGCCGCCGAACCTGCTCAAGCAGGAGTCGGGCAGCGCCGCGACCTATGTCGCCATCCTGTTCCGCATGTTTAGCGACACGGCGCCCGACCGCCAGGGCTCCCGCGCCGATGTGGAGGCTGCGCTGGTCCCGCTGTGCCGCGATATTATTCGCGGGTATGGCACGCTGGATGAGGAGAGCCAGCACCGCAACATGGTTGCCTGGCGGCCCGTCGTCGTTGACGTGCTTGAGGGCTACGCCGCGTTCCCGCGCGATGCGTTTGCCAGCCATATCCGCAGCTTCTACCCGCTTGTGGTCGAGCTGCTGGTTAAGGATCTTGGGCCGGAGCTGCGCGCCGCGCTGCTGCTGGTGCTGCGCAAGGTTGGTGAGGTTGGCCTGGGTATTGAGGGGATGGGGACCGCGGCGGCCATGGCGACGCCTGCGCAGGGGCATGGCAACGGCCATGCTGAGAGGCGCAACAGCGTGCTTGCGGTGCCGGCGGGGCCGCGTCATACGCCGAGTATGGAGAGCCTGAATGACGATCCTTCGAGGCAGGTTATGGGCAGGGTTTGAGGGTTCTGTTGTTTTGGAGATATCGGAAAGGGTGAGACCGCGGCAGCGTGGGAAAAGCCGGTTCGCTTCATTTTTTGAGGGGCAAACTTATCTTGTTACAATTGTAGACTTTGCACTGCGGTTCATTAGAAGGCAAAACTCGCGGCCGTGAGCGGGCCATGTACTGTACACCAGTTATTGCATTTCATCTCGTTGACTCTGGTTTCACCATGTGATTGTGAATCGTGGTCATTCTTGGTCCGGTTTGAGGAAGCACTACCCGGAAAAACTGGAAAAGACAGCCATTGGATCTGATCATGCTTACATTTGAGCTGTATAACCAGTTTCGGCAACCGCAGGCTTGCGCTGCTGGGCTTGCCAGCCCATGCATGTGAGATGACCATCGACATAATGGCGAGTGAGGACAAACGAGCCGAGATGTGTGCTGCATCAAGCATTTGTGTACGATGTGGTGTCAAATGACACCACATATATCACAGCTCGAAGCTGAGCCACGGTTCTTGAATGGCTGTCGGTGAGAGAAAATGCTCGCTGGGGAGGAGGAAGACGCCAGCAAAATAACATGTAGCCCAACCTGGTTTTCCTACTCAAGACCATCGCTTGAACAGTACAGACCCAAAGTTTCACTGTTGCATTGGACATGCTACGTACGACTGAACCAATTCCGTCCACAAACCATACACCCCGTCACCGCATCGCTAACGGGACCGCATCCCCCGGCATCACCTCCCGCAACCACCTCCTCAGATCCTCCGCCTCCTCCTCAACCGTCCGATCAGGCAGGCTCAGCAGCGCCTCCCGCAGCACCTCGTCGCCGGCGGTCGCCTCGCCCAGCACCGCGCGCAGCGTCTCCACCTTGTCGGCCGAGTACGCGGTCACGCGCAGCAGGCTGACCAGCGCCTCGAAGAAGTCGACCAGGCTGAGGTGCATCAGCAGGTCCGACTTGTGCACCATGCGCAGCGCCGCGTACTGCAGCAGGCCCTCGCCCGGTCGCGGGGCCGACGGCGGCGGCTGGTCGGCCGAGTGGCCGTTGGTGAGGGGAGCTGGGGGCGGCGGCGTGATGCGCGAGTGGGTGACGGCGCGGAAGTTGATGGAGGCTAGTCGGGGTAGGATGCGCAGCACGCGGCCTTGGGCGAGGGATAGCTGGTGTGGGTTGCCCGCTGTGTCTGGATGACGGCCTGAGATGAGGTCGAGCACGAGGCTGTACATGGTCTGGTCTTGAAGGAGCAGGTGCCAGAGCTTGCCTTTCCCAGGCGCTTTTCGTAGTACGAGCTCGGTGTGTGCGGCATCGGCTGGCCGGGTTGGGGGCGGTGGCGGAGGCAGCTCGCAGTCGACGTCGAGGAGGTCACCGAGGACTTTGCTGCCTTTCTGTCCGACTTCTACTTGCGGAGCAGTAAGCCATCGGCGGATGAAAGCAGCGACGAGGTGGGTGATGAGAGACAGCATGGCGACATCAGCTGGACTGGCGGCGGCTTTTTGGATCACAGTCAAGGCGAGGAGGTTGGCAGCAGGCGCGGGGGAGTCGAGGGCCTGGACAAGCTCGTCTGGTGAGGCCAGCTGCAGAACGTCGATGAAGGCTACTGGACGCAAGAGTTTGACGGTCAGGCTGACGATGACGGCGGGATCTTGGGTGTACTGCTTGAGGATGGCAGTGAGGCGGGGCAGGAAACGGGGTATCAAGGGCGGGATGTTTGTGTCTGTGGACCAGCATCAGCATATGAGGAGCAGCAATGCATCCCAAAATGGTCTACCTGTGAGTTGGAGTTCGACATCGTCAAAGAGTTTGGCGTTTAGTGCCAGGTCGGGGTCCTGGACGAGATCGTCAACATGTCTGTCGAGCTCGTCCAGCCCGCTGATGGGCGTCGTCTCCATTGTCTGGGCGTATTTTGTGTTGGTCGTGCTGTCAGTGTGCACTGCTGGCTTTGAAGACAGAGGTTCAACCAAGTGCAAGAATACAAAAGCTCAGGCGCTGGCTTCGAATTATGTGAATGGGGGAAAAGGGAGAAGTCCAAGGCAGCGAAGTACAGTCGTCACACCCAGAACTGTTAATAAGACGCGGCAAGCTGGCGCGGGGCAGGCAATTGAGAGGGTGTGGTGGGGTGAATGGAGCTTGCAGGGACGAACAGGGGTGCAAGGGGTCCCTGAGCGCTTGGGAATCGAGCACTCCACCAGCTGCAAGGCTGAGCGATTGCCCCGCCAGAAATTTTGGCGGCGGGAATGTCGCATTCATCGCCTGTTGGCGCGCGCACCCCGATGCAAGACTCATCTCCCTCGACCGACATCTCGCTGTTCACAGCGCCAAGCTGACGGCTCAAACATTGGCTCATCAAGGGACTTGCAGGTCACAGCACATATACCGCCGACGAGCTCATGAGGTGACAGGCTCAACCGATTCACGGCCACAGCAATGTCGGGACGCGGCGGGCGAGGCGGGCGAGGCCGTGGAGGGCGCGGCCCGCCAACGAACGGCAGGAGAAGCGTCGCCCAGAATAGTGTGCCCTGGGCGATGGACTCGGATATCGTGCTGGATGGGAAACCTTCAGAGCTTTTTCCAGTGCGTCACCAATCTACTGTCTTCTTCCGCAGTTGTCCCTTAGTTCCTCCGCTGACTTTTTCCCCGGCAGCCTTACGACGTCCCCAAAGCCACGCCGCTCTCCAAAAAGGAAGAAAAACAGGTCTCCTTCTTCCTCCTCTTCCGCGAACAATGCCAAGACAGCCCACTCTACACCCAAGCCCTCAAGCGCGTCCAGCCCGCGGCGACAGGGCGCACCTATGGCCAGGAGCAGCTCAACAAGCGCTACGGCCAGCTCTCAAAAGCGACCATCGACCCGTTCACCGCTGTGCCGACCTACTCGGACAAGTTCCAAAAACCACCCCGGACGCTGCCCGACCTGGCCTCGCGCCCCTTCGCCAAGGAGTTCTTCCCGCCCGAGCTGCACGCCACGCTGGACGGCGACGACGAGCCGAGCGCGAAGCGGCGCCGCGTCGGGCCCAAGACGCTCGGCCTGTCGAGTATCACGTCGTACAAGACTGCCGAGGAGCTGTTCCTTCCCGGCGCGCAGCAGCAGGAGGGGCCAGATGGAGCCGTGGTGGATGGCGGGGCAGATCTCGACAAGGCGCTGCAGCTGCTTAACACGGTAGAGAAGCGGGCTGAGGAGGGCGACGAGGAGGCGTTCTTGTCTGGCGAGGACGATGACGATTGGGTGAAGAACGGCGAGGACGACGAGGATGCGCCCGGGGACGAGGACGACTTGTACGAGGACGAGTCGGGCGACGATTACAATGCGGAGGCCTACTTTGATGGGAACCAGGACGACGAGGACTATGATGAAGGGGGCGACGATGGAGGGGATTTCTTCTAGTATCTGCGGTGACCGCTTGCTGGGAGGACATATAGGTGGTTACTTTGCATTCGCGGGCGCATGGGCGGAGTTTTGCATACGTGCTTGTGGACGGGAAAAGCCAGCCGAAGGGGCAAAGAGATACCATACTTTCGGAGTTGGCTCGATTCTGAAGGCACGCAATAAATACAAGCGCTTGCTGTCTGGTATTCCGGGATGCTCTGCTCGTGCTCCGGTCCTACAGTAGTATACATTTGTTCTCCGATTCCGTGATTGACTCTGATATCTCTACGCTTCAACTCCCGTGGCCCATGAAATCCCTCAGCTGCAGATCGGTAACCCCCTCCTTGACACCCCCAACGGAGCCGGCAACCTTGAGGATGCTCTCCTCAAAGTCCCGCAGCACAGCCGCCAGCTCAATCACCCTCTCATCCACACCCTGCGTGGCATTCTTAGCCTGCGCCGCCACGCGGTGCATCTGCTCCAGCATGTTCCCCTGCACGCCGTGCAGGTGCACCTCGATCTCGCCCAGATTCTTCTCAAACTTGCGCATCGTCTCGTCCATCTCGGCCGCCGTCCGCGTGAAGAAGCTGATAAGGTCGGTGTTGCTCTGCTCGCCGGCGTCGGCGGCGCCCGCGCCGGCAGCACCGCTCGCGCCGCCGTGGTGCGCGCCGGCGACCGGCTGGCCGCGCGTCGACCACAGGCCGGCCTGGTGGTACTGCGTCGGCAGCTTGAGGTTGTCGACGGCGCGGAACGACAGGCGCGCGTGTGCCGCGTCCTGCTGCACCAGCGCCCGCAGCTGGTCGATGGCCTGCACGTCGGCGGCCAGCGCGCCGTGCGCGCCTTCGGATTTGCGCGACACGAAGCTGACGTCGGTCGGGATCGCGGCCAGCTGGTCGCCGTGCGAGGGCAGGAACGCGTCGACGGCCTCCTTCTCGCGGATGCACTTCTGGATCGCGTCGTCAATCGCCACCAGCTCCTTCTGCAGCGACTCCTGCAGGTCGTTGAACCGCGTGGTCGACTTGATGTTGCTCAGGTCGATGCGCACGCCGGGCACGACCTGCTGCTGCTGCCCGGCGGTGGACTGTCCCATGGTCAGACCGACAGTCGGGGCTTGCTGTTGGGGTTGGGAGGTGGATTGTTGCCCGCTGTAGAAAGGCAAGTCAGTCGGACCTGGTCAAGAGGTTAAGGGATACGAGGCAGACTTACAAAAAACCGCCCCCCATTGACAGCCCTGTGGCCTGCTGTGCGCCAAACATGCCGCCGGTGTTCGCTGTCGAGCCGCCAAAGAATCCCCCCGCGGCCTGGGGTTGCTGCTGCTGCTGCTGCTGCTGCTGCTGCTGCTGTGTGCTCGAGGCCCCAAACAAGCCCCCTGGTTGCGTTGACTGCGTCTGTGTCGCCCCTCCGAAAAAACCGCCGCCTGTCTGGGCCGGCTGCGCCGTCGTGCCGCCAAACAACCCCCCGGTCTGCTGCTGGGGTTGCTGTGCTGTCGCTGTCCCGAACAGGCTTCCGGTCGACTGCTGCTGTGGTTGCTGGGTTGCCGCTGCTCCGAATAAGCCTCCTCCTGTATGCTGTGGTTGGGGTGTAGCCGTTGCCGCCTGGCCAAACAAGCCGCCCGCTTGCTGAGGCTGCTGCGCAGGTGTCTGGGCTGCCGTGGACCCGAATAGGCTGCCGGTCTGCTGCTGGGGCTGAGAGGCGGTTGCCGTGCCGAACAAAGAAGGCGTTTGCGCGGGTTGGGAGGTTGCGGTCGCGGTCGGTGTCCCGAAGAGTCCCCCGCCTGCTTGGGGCTGGGCCGTGCTGCTCCCGCTGGCAAGGAATCGAGACGGATCAGCTCTTTGTTCTCTGTGTCTGTCGTTGCTGCGCGTCTCAATTGGATCGATCGCAACTCACAATAGGTTGGCCGAGCCCGTGTTGATGCTGAGCCCGCCAGGACCGCTGGCAGACCGTGCGAGAGCCATGGCGCCGACCTGCTTAATGCAACGGATGTCGCGCCAAATGACTGGAATGCACGTATGAACGGGTAGTGTTTGCTGGTGATGTCGCTCGCTGCCGTGTCCGACTCGTCGGCTCTGTTTTGTATGGTTGCTGTTGCTGGCGGCTTTCGCTGCCCCACTGACTTTTGGGCTCGCTTCAAACAGAGCCTTGAAAGCTTGAACCTGGTCGCGTCTGCTCGCAAGGATCGCGTTCGACCGCCTGCCTAAAACACTCACAGCACGCCAAGCCTTTGGGGAACGATGCAACAGTGATGAGCTTCCGCATCTGCATTTCTACTAAGAAGCTGCAGCCAAAGGTCCAAATTGCAACAGTCAGAACATCCACATTTGCCCCAGTGTCAAACGCTTTCTTTCATTCTTGACTCCCAACCATGGACATCGACGACGAAGACGATTTTTACGCTCCCGAGGAGCCCCAAGCACCGGCTACGCAGCCCGCACCCGCCGATACACCAGTGGCCCCGAAGAAGGAAGATGCAAACGATGAGCTGGAGGAGGGGGAGGAGGAGGACGAGGGCGGCGCAATGGATGAGGACGAAGACTCGGTGCGCGCGCACACAGCATCGGGGATTGGCGCTTCAGTCCATCACTAACACCGCAGCAGGACATCGACATCATCACAGAGCGCAAGGACGGCTCCAAACCCGCCCCTCCACCGTGAACAGCCCCAGCCATGCCGCAAAGCAAACAAAACCCAGGCTGACCATGCGTTTTCCAGACAATCACGCTACAGCGAGATCAAGAACATCCCCCAACGGTCCGCATCCTCCGACACCACCGCCACCAAACCAGCCCCCATAAAGCGGGAGTCCCCGCGCCCGCAGTCCACCACAACCGAATCTCCCGTCTCAACGTCCAAGATCGATGTCAACGCGATCCCCATGCACAAGCCGTCGGGCAAGCCGATCACGGCGGTCAACATCGACGAAGACCTGCCGGAGAACGACAAGCCGTGGCGCAAGCCAGGCACCGACCTATCGGACTACTTCAACTACGGCTTCGACGAGTTCACGTGGGCGCTATACGCCCAGAAGCAGGAGGCCCTGCGCGGCGAGTACAACGCCGACGCGATCCAGATGAGCAACAAGAAGATGATCGAGGACATGACCAGCATGATGATGATGGGCGGCATGCCGGCCATGCCGGGCGGCGCTCCGCCAGGGGCTGCTGCTGCGGCGGGCGCGGTGGCGGGTGGTGGGCAGCCCGGCATGGAGGGTGTGTCGCCGGAGCAGCTGCAGGCGATGATGCAGCATATGATGGCGAGCGGCATGGATCCAAGTCAGATGGACATGAGCACCATGGCGGGCATGTTTGGCGGTGCGGGCGCGGGGCCAGGCGCCGGGCAGGGCGGGCAGGGGCAGGGCTTCGGCGGCGGTTTTGGTGGTCAGGGGCAGGGCTATGGGTATGAGCAGCAGATGGGAGGCGGCGGAGGGGGCGGTGGGAGAGGCGGACGAGGACGTGGGAGAAGGTGGTAGATTCGTAGACTATTGGTGTAGTTGTACATACGATACCCTTGCAAAGGACCCCAGTGAGAAATCTCATCCTCCATTCGCAATACAGTGGACGAACTCGGTACCATTGCCAATATCTTTTCCAGCAGCCATCGACGCCTCCCAGTTAGAACCAAAGAGCTCCAGATATCACGAAACAAGAAACAGGAGCGATTATACTCGGGTATAGCTTGCACGTCCTGGAACCATTCCCCGTGAAGACAACCAAACATTGAATCAACCTTTTGGTTGATAGAGAAACAGCAGGCACAAACGCCGTGAACCTCAACACAATCTTGGCAAGCCAGCTCAAGCACGTCTGCTCCGTCACTCAATGCGTGGAAACCACCCGACCGGCCGCGGCAGCAGTGACCGCCGCGGCACTGCCATCCTTCTCCTCCTCCGCCCCCGCCTCCGCCCCCGCCAGACTCAACGCCTCCAGCGCAAACGTATTCTGCGCCTGCACCGCCGCCATCAGCGGCGTACTGCCAAAGCAATCCCGTGCATCAAGCTCGGCGCCCCGCGCGAGCAGCTTCTCCATGGTGCGCATTCTTGCTCGCCCACGCTCCTCATCCTCGCCCTCGCCCTCCCCTGCTCCAGTCTTCTCCCCGCGCCGCTCCCCAGGCGCCTGCGCCGAGCGCATGCAGCACATGTGCAGCGGCGTCAGGCACCCGCCCGAGGCGGTCGCCAGGAACCCCCTGCGCACGTCGGCGCCGAGCGCGATCAGCCGGTCGGCGGCGTCAAAGGCGCCCAGGCGGCAGGCCTCGCCGAGCGGGGTGATGGCCGTGTAGGGGATGTACATGCGCACGGCGTCGTTGATGTCGGCGCCGAGGGAGAGGAGGAGGGGCACGGTGCTGTCCCAGCGCTGGTGGGCGTAGGCGTGGTAGAAGGGGGTCAGGGTGTGGTTGTCGCGGAGGTTGATGTCGATTTTGGCGCAAGGGTCGGCGTGGGAGAGGATGTACTGGATCACGGGGACGAGACCCATCGCTGCGGCATGGTGCAGCGCTGTCGCGCCGCAGCCGGACCAATCGGCGGAGCCGTGGCAGCGGAAAGGGGCTTCCATCATGAGGCTGGCGCCGCGCGAGAGGAGCAGCGTGGCGGTCTCGGCGTGGGAATGGCAGATGGCGGTGTGCAGCGGCGACCAGCGCGGCAGTTCGGCGTCGTCCTGGGGGTTCTCGAGGTCGTTGAGAAGGCCGCGGAGCGGGGTGCAGGCGCAGAAGCGCTCGGAGGGCGCGTTGGCACGTGCGCCGTGACTGAGGAGGAGCCGGATGATCTGGTCGTGGCCGCCACGCGCGGCGAGATGGAGGGCGCTGAAGCGGCGCGTCACGGCCGCGGGGCCCGGGTTGGGGGGCGTAGAGGGCTCGGTAGCCGGCGTTGCGTCACGATGCCGCCGCGACGACTGGTCCTCGTCCGACGAGGAGACGACGGACTCTTGATCCGACACGCTGGCGGCCTGGGAGGAGGAGGAGTAGTGGTCGGTGGCGGCGCTGCTGCTGCGGGGCGTGCCGGCATCGGCCTGGGCAGCGGCATGGTCACCGCCACTATCGCTGGCGGAGTCGGGCGGCGCTGAGGGCACGGGGGACACGGGACGCTCGGGCGACTCGAGCGGCGGCCCCTTGACGACGTCGGGTCCACTCTCCCGGCGGTCGGACTTGTAGTCCCACATGGCCCACGGCTCCTTGGGCCGTCCCGCAGGGACAGCGACGGCGGCAGCAACGCTTGCGCGCTCCCATTCATCTGCCGGCAGATGCTCGACGTACTCGTGGTTCGGGTCCGCACCAGCGGCAAGCGCCATCCTTAGCGTAGAGACCAAGCCGCGGTGGGCGGCCCAGGCCAGAGGCCGTGCATCGCCGAGCTGCGCGGCCCGCTTGTAGAGCTGCGGGTTGGCTGTGCTGTACAGTCGCCGGCTCGTCTGCGCGAGCGCGGCCACGTCCTCGACACGGTCGAGCCCGTCAACGACGAAGGCGAGCAGCTCGATTGGCAGGGCGTCGAGCCAATGCGGCAACGCCATGGTTGCGATGCGCCCCTGGGCTGGGGATGCAGTGTGGGTTGGTGTCTGTTCCAAGTGGGACGTGGGACATCAGACGGGGAAGGTGAGGTAACTATCGAGATCGAAGGTCACATCCGTCGCAGCTAGCTCGCACTTGACTGTTCGTGCTCACCGGGACAGCCGGGCTGACAAACGGCGGGAGAGAGACGAGGAGGTGCGAAACCCGGGAAGGTTGGTACCGTGGCGGAAGAATGTGTTGCCGTTCTTAGCCGCATGGAGTGCCCAATCCTCTGAAGCCCTTGTCATGGTCCCAGCGTCTCTTGGCGGAGATCGCCAACATCACCGCCCGAGAGGGACGACGGGGGAGGGGGAGGGGGCGGTCTGATCGCTGCCATGTGCATATGCAGGCGAGAGGAAAGGTCTGGAACGGACGCGAAGGAATTTACCAAAAGTCGAAACATTCTGTCATTGTCCCAAACTTGCGGCTGTTCGATAAGCAGCTGTCGTTGCATTCAACACCCCTGGCATCCGGGATTCATGAGTTGGAGTATCCACCAACTGTCCATCCAAACGGAGTTCTCTCAGCCAAAAATCGACGATCACTGTCGTACCCCGGTCCCGGCCATCTCGGAGCACAAATACCACCACAGGTAGGTTTCTCATGACAATCTCGATTCTTCTAATCTATCCAAAACCAGATCAGCCCAACGACCGCGTCAGCTCCGGCCGTCACTCAACCACCGTCTCGACCGGCCGCACAATGGCCTTGGGCGGCCGGATGTACTCGACGATGCGCTGTGCGATGCTGCCCTGGCGGCGCAGCGTCCGCGGTGGCGCCGCAGTGCCGTAGTTCTCGTCGACGCCGAATACTACCACCGGCTGTGTCGCCGGCTCCGGTGGTGGTCGGCGCGCTTGCGGGGCAGGTGAACTGCGCGTTGCTGCCTCAAGAGCCTTTTCAGGACCGATGCCGATGCTGCTGTCGGTCGTGGCGTAGCTAGCGGCCCAGCTCGCATGGCGGGCGTGGCCGCGCTGGGGTTGCTGATGCTGCTGCTGCTGCTTGTGCTGCTGCTGCTGCTTTTGCTGTGCCGGTGGTGGTGGTGGTGGTGGTGGTGGTTGTGTGTGCTGCCGGCGCGCGTCTGCCTTGCCGCCGTCGAGCACGTAGGCGTTATCGTTGTTACCCTTGCTGTTGCTGTTGCTCCTCTCAGTAGATGAACGGCCGGCCACGACCGCGAATTGGCGGTGGGGGTCCGGCCGGACGCCTGGCCCCGCCGCAGACCGCTGCGAGACACTGCGTAGGATGCGCTCGCGCCGATGCCGCTCTTCGGCCTCGGCGCGCGCGATGAACAGCTCGTAATCGGACAGCGGCTGTGATGCCAGCGATGCTGGCGCCTCCTCCCTCCGCACCGTCGGCTTCACTGCCGGGATCCAGGCGACAGGTTGGACGGTTACCGGAACGTGTGCGGCTGCGTTGGCGGCGTGGAACGGGTCCTCGGCCAGTGTATATGAGTGCCGGTGTGCCCCCGACCTGGAGCGGTGATGCCTTGGTATCCTGTCGGCATGAGTCTCGCCGTCCACGGAGTGTCGCGTGGCCGGGCTCAAGGGCGAGACAACCAGACGCGAGAAATCGGCGGCGGCATGTTTTGGCTCGTAGACGAACCGCGGCCTCGACTCCTCCGACAGCACCTCGAGTGGTGGCGGCGGCGGCTTCTGCCAGACCTTGAGTCGAGCTCGGAAGCTGGCCTTCTTTTTCAGTTGGGGCTCTTGTGGGGTTGCGCTCGGCATTGCTAGGGCTGTGTGTTGGCGCTGCTGCTGCTGCTTCTTTTGGCGGCTAGAAGCGAGTCCGCTTGCGGCTGTGGTGCGGTGCTCTGATGCAACTGCCGAGATGCCAGATCCTATGATGAGTCTGAAGGAAGAACTGGACAGGGTTCCTTTCTAAGAAGCGAGGCAGTTGCAGACGTGTTCGAACCCGTTTGCGCAGGAGTTGTCGACGGCCGATGACGCTCGGCTCGGCCTCTGGGGGTCGGGTGAAGGCAGGCTACTAATAACAGCGCCCGTGCCGCCGCCTTTCATGCCCACAACTGGGAAGCTTGTGCAAGACCCTGGCCAACCCCAGCAGCCCCCCCCCCCCCTCCCCTCGCACGTCAAGTCGCAGCGGGTGAATGTGGGGACTTCCCCGGGCTTAACGTTGGCTTCTGGGGGGGCCGAGGGGAATGCGAATGCCTGGTGCAGGAACCCTGTTTCCCATGCATCAGCCGTCTGGGCTGCATGAGACGATCGCGCTGTCGTGCTGGCTGGAGGTGCCTGATTGCCCTCCGCAAAAAAAAAAAAAAATTAAAAAAAAAATGGCTTGTTCCTGGGAGAAAGACGAGATCCATTATTGAGGTTTCGTTTCCTCCTTCCTCTGCGTTTTTCTTGACACCGACCAGTGGTTCCTTCCCCTCCATCTCTTTCAGTTTGCTCCACACACCTTCTCCCACAGCCCACCTTCCCTTCCTTACCTAGGCAGCCGTTCTCGAAAGGCTAAGCAGCTCTTAGCTAAGGTCAGCTCACCAAGGCCGGTTTTTCTTCTGGCGGCGTCGCGGCCGCTGACGAATGAGGCGCACGGCACGCGCTCCAGAACGCGCCAAGAGGGTGTGGGGTTGAAGCTTTCTTGGTTGTTAGTGTGTCAGAAGGCAGCCTCCAACGATTCAGCTTGGTTCACTTGGGCGGCTGGCAGAGGCCGAGCTGAGGCCAAATTGGCAGAAGCCCCGAGAGCCTGTCGCGTCGTTTGCATGATCATCGCCCATTTGCGCGCCCAGGCAAGCGAGGTAGCGCAAGGGCGCCACAGCTAATCAACATAGGGCAGAACCGGCAGTTACGAAATTGCCATGTGCAACCTGACGCGACACACAAATCTCAGTCTTTGTTGCACGCGCACGTCAACTAATGCAAGCTCATTCCAAGATCACCGGTACTCTCATTTCATGACGAGCTTCGGCCTGCATCGCCGAGATCGCCGACAACTGCATGCTCAGCCCGGCCAACATGTCGATTTGCAGCTGCGTCTCCCGACGCGTTGGGCCCCGGATTCGGGCGCAACAAGCTTCACCTTCCCGTTCGAGATCTGCGACTCCACGAGGCTGGCCTGCCCTGCGCGGTGACGGTGGGTCGTCCAGACTGGACGATCGACAAGCCTCGTCCTAGTTTGCACGCAGAGTGGCATCCAGGGTCTGAAACATCTCGACAGCGAGGTGGTCGTTTAAGATGACTCCCATGTGGCACACGGTCCAGCCCTTGCCCAGGGAGTCACTGTTCATGGTAACACTAACCACCTTCTAGCTGTCGTCGGGATAAGCTCCCGTGATCGACACACGCCTTCCCGGTTTGGGCTTCCGGGATTGCCCAGGAGGCCGGACGGTGAAGACCCCGATCCGAGGTGTGCCCCGTCCCGAGCGTCCCGGCGGTCAACGGCTGGATTTGAGCCCACTCCTTTGGGCTGTTGGACACAGCAACACGACGCAGACCCGGCATTCATTCCGCTCCCCAACCCTCGTACATACGAGCGTTGGTCCGGCGAGTTAGGCACCTGAGACATGATGCTCACCGAAAGTGGCATCATCACCGCAGCCGCCGGGGCCAGAGGGGCGCGCCGTGGTCGGCGGCAGCCCGCGCATGCCTCTGGTGGCGTCACCCCTTTCGGCTGGATTGAAACGTTGACTTCGCGGAACAGCGTGGCTTCGCCGCCCCTGACGCCGGCGTAATGTCTGAAGGGTCTGCCCTCCCGGGGGAAGGTTCTCTCAAGGCTTCAGGATGCACCTATGGGCGTCAGCACAGATGTGCCCTAAACTACGACGCTGAACGTGGTACAAGTCTTGGGCGATCAAAGCACAGAAGACCTTTCCTCTGAGTTCTGGTGCGACATGGATGGCAATAGCAGCAGCTGTGAAGCCCAAAGGTGGACGTGTCTCTTTTATTACCAGATACTTAGCCAGGACTCACAGTAGCCACCTCAGAATGCTCATTGCAGCATGCCTGTGTCTGTACAGCAGGCACTAACAATCTAAATGGTGTTTTGATGCAATTTACACCGGGGTTATCTCGCACTTCCTTCCTCATCAACGTTGAGATGCACAACATAGCACCCTCACGCCGGATCGAATTCGACCTCCTTAGACCTCCTTCCGTTCTTCTCCCGCTGAGCGGCCGCCGTAGATTGATGTGCTTCTTCTGGGCTCCCTTTCTGGCTGCACTTGCTTTGGGGGGGTGGCCTCGTCCTCGTTTTACTTGCTGCGAGTTGCCCAAATTTCTTCCCTTCAGGAGAAGCTTGCGGAGCTCTCGATTGCGTGCCCGTGTCTGCTGTGCCTTTTCTTGCCTTGAACTTTTGGCTGCGGCCTTGAGACGAAACCACTCCGGCAGCTTCGGAAAGGGTTTCAGGAGGGATTCCATAATTTCAGCACCGTGCCAAGGTGTTCTGGAACCCTCTGTATCCCGTCGTCTGAGTCTGAGTCGAGATCGCTCTGGTCAGACTCAGACGAAGCCATATTTTCCAGACCTTCGTCAGAAGGACTTGAACCTGTCAGCGACGTATGCGCTTCTTGTATTACCTCATGCCGGGCATGCCAGGCCTCAAGATGCTTCAGGACGAAGGGACGGTGGTGCTTGATAACGTAGTCGTGAATTTGATCAACAATGCAGATTAGGTCCAACGCGTGCTTGAACGTCCTGACATCGCCTTTCCAAAGTGTTTCCACAAACTTGGTCAGAGGTCAGTGTTGACTGATTTGGCAGTGCGCTCATGAATGCCCGGGGCTAAACTTACACAGCTGTCAAAGAAATTCCAAGCCAAAAAGACCGACCAATCTGACCCGCAGGACGTGAAGGCGAAGAGTTGGTATTGGGAGCTCTCTTCCGTTTGATATTCGGCTACGTTGTTTGGGTTTTGAGCCAGGTCATCCAACATGGCCAGATACGTTTGGCAGGCGTGATAGACTTGATCCTCGGCGGCCCCATCACTTATAGCTCGCTTCTTTGCCTCGTAGACTGCAAAGGGGAAGACGATGTCGGTCTTCCCCCACACACCATCGACGACCAGACCGCACTCCGCGTCGAACATCATGGAGTGCAGCCGGTCCATTGACAGCCGTTCGTCTGGCTGTTGGCCGCTGTGGTCGAGCTTGTAGTCCCGCTCGAGGTCGTAACTGTCGTACGTTTTGAGACCAAAGGTGGCGTCGGGTACTCGTGTCTTGACAGTGTCTTGCCCGTCATCCTCTTCCGCTGCGAACTCGTACGGTCGTTTGTCTCTGTGGCCCGCCTGATTAGCCGCTATGAAATTGGTGAGAGGAAGCAGACTAGGTAGGAATGGAGTTGAAGACATTCTTAGGCCTTCATCGTCAAGAATCAGACCGAAGACGTCGTGCCAAGCGCACACTTCCCAACTGAACTCAGAGGACTCGTAAAGCTGATTGGCGAATGCTCGCCTGAGCAGTCTGGTTGCTCTTTGATCCAGCTCCTATTTCTTCTCCCGGCTCAGTGACTTCCTGTATAGCGGGATGTTGAGATTGGGACAAAAGCGAGCCCACGTGCTGGCCATCGGGTCCGACACGAAATTCACACTCTGCTTCGAAATGGACACCTCTGAGAATGGCTCAGGCACTAACGGCATGGTGCGGGTTCTCGGGTTCCTTCTGAGAGTTAGCCGCGAAGACGACGTCAGTGTGCAGTTGGTGCTCCCGAAATGGACTTACGGCGGCATTTTGCCTTTAGGCACTAGAGAAGTCACAGCTGAGACGGAAACAAGTTCAAGAGACACTTCTCGAGCGGCATAGCGTCAATGCCTGGAGCATGCATTTAAGGGTAGTCCATGACCAGCGCGATGCCGTTCTGTTCTTGGTTTAAGTACCTACTGTGTACCTAGCTCCTAGGTAAGCAGCCGCGGATGCCTGGACACCCCCTTGCAGAGGACATCTTTCAGACGAGCCAATGACGATAAATACCGTCCCTACCTCGTTGGGTGTGTACCCGCTCAACAAGGCAGACTTGGCAATATTGAGACAAAAATTGACGCGTTGTAAACGAGCAGGCCCTTCAAGATGACTACTTAATGGGCGCGCTCCTGTATTTGTGTGGCACAGTATGTCGACCCTGATGCTCATCTTGGAAGGGAAGCCTCGACCATCACGAATGGAGCTACGACCTGGGGGCAGACTGCCCGGGCAACATCATTCGCTCCAGTCGTCACGGGCGTTGAGCGCGGACCTGTCACGACTCTGCAGAGACAATGACATGCATGGCAATCAAGAGCAAGATGATATCAGAATGCAAGGTTTCAAAGCTATCAATTGACCTCAATCCGAAGCAATCCATGACATGCTCTGTGCATCATCGGCCCAGTGGCTGCTACATGTAGGTGGTGATAAACCGCCAACCGTACCAGGTATCTAGGTAGGTAGGTGTGAGACCTTCGAGTTGTAACTCAGTTATGGGTGGTCGAACAGCGTTGCTCTCACGAGCAGTAGGCTGCAGTACGCACTGTCAGGAGCCATGAGTAATTAATCTTCAAGTCACACAAGCCAAACACTCCTGTGGCGAACGAATGAGGATGTCTTTATGGGCATCTGGCCGTCTCAGCTCTTGTACTTGTTAACCATCTTGAGCAACGCCTCGCCAACCTCGTTCGGGTTGGTCGCGTTCAAGTAGTGCCCACCGCCTTCAACGAAAGTGAGTGTGGCCTCGGGGGATGCGGTGAACAGCTTGATCTGCTCGGCTGGAATCTTTGTGCCAAACGGCGCATCTTCAGTTCCCTAGGTGACAGTCAGTATCCGGGATGGCAAAAACTTCAGCGTCTCTGTGACGACATAACGTACCTGAAGCCAGTACACGGGGCAGGTGATGTCCCTGACACGGCGCAGCAGCCCATCCCGGTCCAACAGACACCCCAGCGCCATCTTCAGCTTCTTCCTGCCCTCGTCCCCGCGATACACGCCCCTGAGCGTCTCCGTCCAGAACTGAACCAGCTCCGGCGTACCACCGGACCCAAACCCAATGCTGCCAACCATACCGCACCAGACATCATCCACCACGAAATCCGGCGTCGGCTCCCGGGTGCACCACTTGTCATAAAACGGCGTCAGCAGCGTTCTCGGGTCCCAGCAGCCCTTGGCGCGCGAGTCAGCCGACTCGTAGTCCATGGACGTTCCAAGCAGCAGCAGGCCCTGGATCCGATGCGGCGCAAGCAGCGCCATGCGCGCCACCATCCAGCCGCCCTGGCTAGTCCCCAGAGCAAAGCACTTGTCAATACCAAGCTTGTCCAGCACCTGCAGCGCCATGATCGCCGTGTCCCAGTACGTGAAGTGCTCCTCCGTGCCGGCGCAGCGGGTCGCGCCGTGGCCCAGCGGCTCGATGGCCAGCAGGTTGAGCGCGTCGGTGAGGCTCCGGTCGGCGAACTGCGCCTTGTACAGCGCCGCGGTCGTGCACATCGAGTTGATCAGCACGCAGGTCGGCTTGGCCGGGTCGTACGCCCCGCCCGAGAGCGCGTAGCCGGCTGTGATGCCGCCCAGGTGCGGGACCTCGACGGTGGTTGTGGCTGCCATGGTCGGGCCGAAGAGACGAAGCCGGGGGGGGGGTTGAGCTGTGCTGGGAGCAGGATGTGTGATTACTGTGTGGTAGGGGTCGCCAAGTCGGTTTGGGCGATCCTGGCGTCAGTGGTGGGAAGCTGGTTGCGTCTGTTGGCGAGCTGGGATGATGCGCACGGCCAAACGCCAAGTCAATGGTCCTCGACACCTTGTGATAAGTACAATGGGGGATGTGCGTGGCCGAGGATGCCACACAACGGACAATAACACCATACTGGGTAGTCCCTTCCGGGGAGAGCTCCCGGCAGCTTGCAGCTAGACTCGGTTCGGCCCAGCTTGTAGAGGTGGAACTTCCTCATTTGCTGCTTGGCATGAGGCATCGAGCAGGAGAGTGCTTTTCCTCAAGTGGCCCACATGGCCGGGGTTTGAAGCTTTGTTCTTGAGCGTCTTGTGTGGATGCTTGACGGACCATACACAGTATTCATTTTCAGGGGCTCACAAAATTGCAAGCCAAGAAAATTTGACTCGCCACCTGCCAACACCCACGGCTATTTGTCACAGGTTAGAAAACACCTGTCCTCCTTGTACGCTGAGAGTATCTTTTCTTGTCAGCGGTCGAGAGCAACGCAAAATACGTAGCGAATGAAGGTCAAGATGTGGGCGCTCGACTCTACCATGCATGCCGCATCAACTGCCGTGGAAAACAAGGTGCGCCGAGCCCGAGGGAGTGGAACCGCTGTACATCGCTCACCCCCGTCAGCTCCTCTTTGGGACTGCAGATCTTGCACGAAAAGCGGAATCTTTCCGTTGAGCGTTGTACACTACACCACTTATAGACCTACACGGCACATGTACTGTGTATGTACCACAC
Source organism: Chaetomiaceae sp. R4402 (assembly GCA_023628555.1). Classification (NCBI taxonomy): domain Eukaryota; kingdom Fungi; phylum Ascomycota; class Sordariomycetes; order Sordariales; family Chaetomiaceae; species Chaetomiaceae sp. R4402. Next base: position 118,265 of record JAMAKO010000067.1, on the reverse strand, counting down.
CACACGCATTGGGCAGCGTCAAGAATTTCCTCTCTTGATCAAATATCAAGGCAAGAGTCTGGCTCGGTCGAGCTCTTTTCTCCCACGTGCAGTAACCTCGGCGTCCCCACCCACCCCCTCCAGCCCGGTCCGAGCCGTTGAACAGGAGATCATGACTGAACATGGCAAGTGACGAGGAGACACCTGTTGGCTATTTAACAAGCAATCGTCGGGTCATAGCAGTGACACTGACAGGGCTTTTCTGCTTCAGGGCAAAGCCGTAGTAGTGTAGTTGAGTTAAGCATGTTACCTAGTCGGTTCCTGCGAAGGATCACGACGGCGCTAGCGTCCGAACTCTCGTAGGCGCATAAATGGTACTTAGCTGCAGGCTACATGGTCGCAACGGCTACGGCACTGGCCTTTTAGCGTACCGGTCTCGAAGCGTCACTGCAGGTTTACGCTACTGCTGCCCCTGAGGAGTTCGTCCTCCAACGGTTTTCTGTGGAGCCTGCAAGGGGTCTCTCAAAGCAGACGCCGACGGAACCGGCCCCGGCAGTGACATGGACATTCGGTGAGACACCATCTCGGCCAAGGTTGCCGTAACGGCCCTGCAGTTCGTGCGTGTTCGTCGGACAACACTTCGTTCCTGGATGGGTGCCCGCGCTTGGTCAGTCACGGTTTCATGAAGTGGACGCAAGTTGCTAGCTCAGACAGTGGAACCGCTAGTTCGTTGACTCGTGGGTCTGCCCAGAGCACCCCCCTCGCAAGCTTGGCCTCTCACCCCTGACGGCTATTTTTTTTACGGGCGGTGGCGTCAATATCGATGCTGCTCGAGAGATGAAGAAAAGTCAAAGACCGCCAGCAATGCAGTCGACCGGGACACCTTCGTTTCTCTTCATGCTGGTTGCTCCTCACGCGCCGCCATGGCCGGCTCGCCGCTCCCGGGGATCAAAGGGTACGATCCCGACAACCTCCAGCCATGGACATTGGCCGTCGTGGTGTCGGTGACTGGCCTCAGCGTCTTGACGCTGGTCTTGCGCTTGTTCAGCCGGCACATCAAGGCACAGAAGCTGTGGTGGGATGACTACATGATCATATTCTCCCAGGTAAGTGCACAGTCATGCAGTCAGGGGAGGATTGGGTGGTCGGTGGTCGATGCTGACAATTGTCAAGCTATGGAACTTCATCACGGTGGGCTTCATCTTTGCCATGTACGCCGCGGGCATGGGCATCCACGCCGACAAGGTGGCGCGCGACGACATTGTGCTCATGGCAAAGTACCTCCTCGTGGCCGAGATCCTCTACGCCTTCAACCTCGTCTGGACGAAGCTCAGCATCCTGATGATGTACTACCGGATCTTCAACTTTCCCTTCTTCAAGAAGATGGCGTATGCCATCGGCGCCTTCGTCATCGCCTGGGTCATCACCATTCTGTTTCTTTTCATCTTCATCTGCGTGCCCGTGGAGAAGCTCTGGGAGCCCGAGATTCCCGGCCACTGCATCAACCAAGTCGGAACGTGGATCGCCAACGCCACCTCCACGATTTTGTCCGACCTAGTGATTCTCCTGCTGCCGTTACCCCAGGTGTGGAAGCTGCAGCTGCGCAAGCACGAGAAGATGATGATTACGTTCGCCTTCTGTTTGGGCTTCTTGTAAGCGCTGGCCCTAATCCTACATCCAAGAGGGTGGTTGAGCTGTACACTGACTTGCATGCAACCGCAGCGTCGTTTTCGCCTCGGCCTACCGTTTCAGCGTCCTCTTCTCGTACACCGACAGCGACCCGACCTACACGCTCGCGCCGACCGTCGGCTGGACGGCGATCGAGATGTCGGCGGGCATCATCTCGGCGTGTCTCCCCACGCTCGGGCCCGTCGTGCTCTTTGCCGGCCGCAAGATGGGCATCAAGGGCCTGCTGCACAGCCGCAGCGGCCTCGCCTCGGGCAACGCCGTGTCGTCCAAGAACATGCCCCGGTCGGCCGCCGGCTCGGCAAGCGACCGCACCGAGGTGGAGCTGCAGAAGCCGACCAAGAAGGACGGCGCGGGCACTTTCTACCGTCTGCCGGACGACCAGGCCAGCTCGCGCGAGACAACGGCTCCCAGCCCGGTGGATGGCAGACTGCGGCCCCAACACGGCTATGGGTATAGCGTGACGAGTCGGCCTGGGAACGTGGGAGACGGCGGCAGCTCTAGTGGGGACGAGGCTCCCTTGCATGGCATCAGGGTGCACACCGACTTCATGCAGTCTGCCAGCTGATGGCGTGTTGATGTATCCAGTGTCTTTAGCGAAGTTTTACAATCAGCTCATTGTTGAATGATCAGTGCACATCCTGGGGGGTTGCTATCTGTGAACTTGGAACCGGACAAGGATGGATGTTTCTGTAATCCGATTCGATCTTGACAAGGAGGGTGAGCCAACCCTTCAACTCCCGTATGACGTCGGCTTGAAATTTGTCCTCAAGGCTGAGACCCTCAGAAATCCTCCAGCTTGTAGACCTCATACGCGGGCTCCTCATACGGATGCGCTCTGCGGCAAAGTCAGCGCATGAAGCACAAAGGCCGAGTACCCAAGGTGAAGGAGATCCTAAGAAAGAAGTACACTCACTTCTTCAACTCAGCAACGGCCTTCCGCGCCACCTCCTCACCCACACACAGCGTCTCGACACGTGCCTCTTCGACGTGCTCCAGCGCGCCGACCTTACCGATGTGCGGGTTGGCGGCATCGCCGGGGCGGAACTGACCGGTGCCGACCACGGTGAAGCAGCACTCGGTGTAGTTGCCGGGGCCCGGGTACCGGCCCGCCCCAGCGGCGAAGATGGCTGCCTTGGTTGCATCGAGCGCCGCCAGCGGGACGTGGTACACCAGCTTGTACCGCGTGAGCGCGAGAATGGACGCCATTGGGGGTGAGCTTGGAGTGTGCGATGGAGAGAAAAGTTTGTGATGATCTGCCGGGAGTTCAACAACGTGATGTCGTTGAAGGAGTGCTGTAACCGACACCTCGACGTTTATATGATGCTCAGGTGGCTCAGTGACCTGCAAGATGTTGGGGAAAGTGCCGAGGTGAGAGAGTCCGTCGAGAAGCTGCAGTGGATGAATGCGGGGACGAGATCAGCGGCTAACAGCGGGGCACCGGTGACACCCGCCCGTCCTCCCTCCCGTGTCTCACCTCCGATGTTCAGCACGTGGGAAATATAACCAACATCTACGGATCCAACTGACATATCATTCATGCTTCCAATAGTATCATCAGAGACACAGAAAGTCACAATGCTTATCCAAAACGCACATATCGAATCACATCTTCGCCGATTCACTCTCCATCCCTTTCACGGCAGTCCAGATTCAAGTTGTCAATCTTCCTGCTTTCCATCACATCAACAACAGACATTACAGACAGATGGTCCAAAACAACCGCCCCGTCTTCCACCCGTCAGATGAAACACCCCACCTCAACGTCAGCCTGCCACGGTCCAATGCTCCCCTGCTACCTAGGTAGCACAGGGCAAACAAACTCCCTGCCACTGATACCTTCCCACCTGCCCCTTTACCATACCACACCACCCCTACCATCCCTCCCTCTCTTCCAACCTCGCCCTACCCACATGAGATACCTACCACAGCCGCCAAGGCCTCACCCTCCCCACCCCAGCCGTCGCCACGCTGCTCATAGGCGGCGGCGAAGCGGTACTCGATGAAGGGGGAGGCACACTGCCACCCGTCGTAGACGTGGTGGTGGTGTCCGGCGGCGGCGGGCTGCCACCACCACCACTCCCGGTTTGGGAGGAGCTTGTCGTTGAGGTCTCGGGGGGAGGAGAGATTATTGAGAGTGAGCTGGAGGTGGTTTCGGATGAGGTCGGACAGGGCGTTGTGCTTGTGGTCGCAGTGGTGGTGGAGGAGGTTGAGGTGGTGTCAGTGCAGACACTGCTGCTGCTGCTGTGAATGTGGCTCTTGCTGTGGCTCTTGCTGCTGTGGCTGTGGGTGCTACGGCTATGGGTGCTACGGCTATGGGTGCTATGGCTGTGGTGGCTCTTGGAAGTGGACGTCGTGGTGGAGGTGCAGGTGGTGGAGGAGGAGGAGGAGGAGGACGTCGTGGTGGTTGAGGTGGACGTGGAGGTGGAGCTGGTCGTGGTGGAGGTGTGGCAGCCCGACTCCGTCACAAAGCTCCAGGTCGTTCCGCAGCCGATGCCCGAACAGTGGTTTCCGCACTCGATGGCTGTGTAAGAGGTGGCCGGTGGCTCAGGACAGCCACAATGCAAGGTCGCGGTGGTCAGGTAAAGACACGCCGGAACCAGGCAGGTGCTGCAGATGGCCGAGGTCACAGTGACGGTCGGACAGCCGGTTGCATGAGTGGGAGGCCCGGTCAGCGTGGGACTAGAGTGGTATCCTGCGTCATTGGCCAATGCTGGGACAATGCTGTGCGAGTTCCGTCAGCATCAGGGTGAGACATGCCTAGGAACATCAATCGAGTGTGTGTTGGTGTCAAGATGCTGTTAGACTTACACAGCAGCAGCGATGGCACCATTGATTGCAAACGAGCGCATGTTTGATTGAGCGAGTGGCAGGATGTGTGTGGTATTGTGTACAATAGCGAATGTGCTTCCAGTTGGAAGAGAAAGTCATTGGGGAAGTTCATGTCCTCCGCTTCTCCGGGATCGCTGAGTTCTTATCCAGTCTGCCTCCCAGTTTCGGTGTAATGCGGCCCAAGCATCAGCCCGAGTCTGCCATGGCATAACCTCCGCCATTCTTGGCTGGGAAACGGCACGGTTCGCTCGCTTACCTGGTGACAGCAGCCACCCGCTCCCAAGCACACAAAGAATTGCAACCTTCAGGGAAGAACGCGGGGTAAAGTCGCCAGTCATTGGGCGGGACGACACCAAAACGGCAAGCCGGACCTCGTATTGAGGAGCGCCACGATCCGTTTGATTCGCTTCGTTGTTGGCAGCCACCGAATGCAGGGGGACATTCATGCTATTGTTCTCGAAGCTGACTGGAAATGCTGCATGGTTGTCCACACCATCCCGTCTCTGACCTTCGTACCCGCAAACTGATGGTGCATAGACAGCATGCTCCAGATATTGGTGTCACAGTCGATGTACTTGTTATGTTTACACACACACATTGACGTCACCCGCTCATCGTGGCATCTACACGCAACTTCACAGTGCCAATGCCTTACTTCGCCTGGCCGCACTTACTTACTCGGCGTTGCTGCGGTGTAAACAGCAGCTACGTTGTGGCGGACGTGACGCGGCTACCACATAGGGCTGCCACTTACGAACCTGGTTCGCGGACAACTAGCCACACGTCTTCTCAGTCAACTTACGACGGTTGAGGATTGCAAGATATCATACATATAGTTGACATTCCTGCTACAACCCCCTGAAAGGCTCAATCACTGTGCCCCGAACGCTTCCACCAAGCACTGTTGCTCGGCCGCTACATTGCGTCGAACTTTGGGGGGCGTTTCTGCTTCTTGTGTGACCGGCTTCCATCTTTTGCCGTACTTACTCGTGCAGCTATACTGCCGTTGTGTTCTGTTGCCGCATAGAATGCATCTTTCTCATCCCCCTCTTGACTGTGGCCCCATAAGGTAGCCTTCTTGTTTTCGTGTATGAAATTGAACATCTTCCATTTGACTCAATTGATTCTGCCTGCTCATTTTCAGGTTCATTGTGCTGTGCCGCGTTTGTAGCTTTGTCTCTTGCTTGGTCGCCATGAAACATAGCTTCTTGTGCGGTCACTCAACCCTGCTGTCAAACTCCGTCGTCTCCTACGCTTGACCGTGGCAACTTGGTTAAAGCACTGAGAAAGCAGCGCCAGATTCGGGCATGAACTCATGAGTGCCTCTATAACTCCCAACATGACTGTGTATGGTCAGTGTCCACTCTTCAGTGAGTGACTCGAGCACCACCTAATAACAAGCATTGCTGATAAACGTACAAACAATAAAGGAAGGTGAGTTACAGATGTCTATAGATGGATTGTAACAAGCAATCTTCAACTCTTTATGTAGTAGTAGTCTTCTATCCACACATTGGGCTCAACCTGCTCCCAGTTCCTCCCTAGAGACTGAAATCAGACGAAAACGCCAACCACCCGCTAGATGTTCCCATCACGCACGTGTAGGTCCGTGCTCCTGCCAATGTGCAGTGCGAAGATGTTATTCTGCAGCGATTCGGGTCGCCATTTTGAGAGGTATACATAAATCAGTTTCTCTGCAAATTTCTGCCTAGAGAAATCCATAACCTTGAAGAACTCTTGTTACAAGAAGAACTTCAAGCTTTTCTCGATTTTTAAAACGACAAGAACAACAATGCCGTGAGTACTTGTCCGCCCCCTTGGCTATCTTGATCAGTGAGGTCGCTCACCCTTGGCAATTTGGCGTAGTTTCCTCGACTTTGCAAGCCGTAAGTATTTCCTACTCTTTTCCAACCCTCTTGGGCGGCTTGGTCAACACTCCCAACTATAGAATTCGTGCCGTTCATCCCTGTCTCGGTCCAGGCGCACCATCTGGTCAACCACTTGGTGCAGTTGGGCTGCGACTGGGGCCGGCTGTACGGAGAAGCTGTGCAGGGTCGGTTCCTCGCGACCCACAACAGCGACGAAGAGCGATGGTTTCACGCCATCGTCTCTGAGCTGAGATGGAGGGGTAAGTGCTTTTTTTTTTGAGACGGCTTTTATTTTCCAATCCTGTTCCCTCCCAGGTCTATGGTCACTCTGATGGTTTGGACTTCGAAGTTGACTCGGTGTTTGTTGTTTTCAGTCGTCGGGGCTGCCCTCGCGGGCCTCTCATAAACAACGGCAGTCCCAGACGCTGTCGGTTGGGGTTTCTTGATGTGATGTTGAAAGACACACAAGTCTTGCCTCGAATTTGGGTTCGGCAGTGAGTTCTCGCTAGTTGATTGCCTTGGGGTGTTGGATGCAATGCACTGCTCACACACATTCTGATAGGAGTGTCTGGTTTGGTCAGCCCATGAATCAGTTCACCGATCCGAACAACACGTCGGTCGTGTGGTGTGGGTTGGTAAACGGTTTGTTGTCGGTCTCTCTGGGTATGTGAGCGACAAGACAAGTGCCGACTTTGTACGAGTCGACCACCATGCGCGCTGCTAAGACGGGCCATCAATCAGTTACCGGTGAACCTTCATCAGCCGATCTTGGAAGGCAAAGTCCAGTCGATCAGCAACAGGCTGTGGCGAGCAGCTCTGTCACACGTTCCAACACCCATCCCATGTACAACTTGATCCGCTTTCCACTCAAATTAGCGCTGCCTCCTTGCGGCCCGGGCCAACGCACTCTCCCATTTGCTCGAACGAAGATTACGACCAAGAGACCACCACGTGGCATATCCAAAGCCGATCTGTGGAGCAGAGAAACGGAACAAGAGACAAGGGATTGTGTTAATAAGACCTTGCGCAGGAGCAGGCGCGGGGGGACGGGTGATTTGAAGAAAGGAAGCTTCGCTGTTTGAGGATTTGGGGCGTTAGGTTGCGTAGGGAATGAGGAATGATTGTGGGAAGGATGGAGGATGGGAGCGAAGGACTTGGAGGATGAATCTCAATACCTACATAAACTATCACGACTAGAGTGTTTGCCTCTCAGCTAGAAAACTTAACTGGCACACGGATTACCGCGTGCTAAGGCTAATTAACTACTTTTATGGTGACGATTCTCCGGCTTCTGATGGAACCCTTGCTCCTAGAGCGTCCATGTCTCCGACCGTATCATGGTCCACTGCGTTGCTGAGATGTTCTCTATGCATTCATGTCTTAAATCACCGACACTGCCGCGTTCCTTGAAAGCCAAATCTTATTCGCGTGGCAGTTTGTGTCGGGGTTGATGGAGTGTTCGCAGCCAGCTTCCGCGGCCCTGTGATCAGGCTAACTGCCGGCTTTTGTGGGCAGCATTCATAGGCCTCGCCATTTAAACCGGAAATAATTGTTCATATCGACTGTCCCACGCTGCATCTTTGGGATTGCGGGGTTGGGACAGATGTTGCAGCACAAAGAGCCATTATGCCCTCGCTGTGATGACGCTTGATGATGACCTGCCTGGATCTTCGGTCAGAGAGAGAAGCTGGTTGATCTGTTGCAGCAATGGCGCGGCGTCTTTTGGCTGTGTTTCTTACAGCAGTTCTTGGGCTAGCAAGCGGCAGTGCCTTCGCTTTGGCAGGGTGCACCACAAACTCGTTCACCACGCCGAGCTGGCTGGTCGAGAGCTTCGCGTCGCAGACGGTGGACAACCTAACAGTCGCTGCGTTCCACGTGCTGAACCGTGCCACCAACACCTCACAGCAGCTGAGATGCTCGAGCTCAACGAACACTACGCCCGCACTACCGGGAGGATGGCAGAGCTGCTCAGCGCCGAACCGGACCACTTCTGATCTGCCCTTCATTGCTGCGTTTCAGGCCAGTCGTTACACGGCCTACTTCTTCTTCAACGAGACCTGGGCATGCAACGACGCGCCGACCAAGCCGTACGATGTCCTCTCTTTTCCCTCTGACGAGTCGCTGCGTCCGTTACTGACTCCTCACCCTCCGCAGGCTCAACTTCACCGGAATCGGAAACAGCTCTGTTGCAATCAACTGCTCGACTGACCAGAGCGCGGGAACAACATGCAGATCTACCAAGCCGTTGCTCGTCAAGGGTGAACTTCTCTCTCCGGTCACGATCACTCCATCGTACGTTGGCGGACCGATAGGACACAGCACCAATGGCTGCACGGTCAACTCGAGGACACCTGCTTGGGAGGTGGCGGCCACCCAGCTCAACCTCAAGAACGTCACGGGTCGAATACAAGGCGGAAATGCATATGTCATTGTCACCAACGAGCATCTCGGTTTCACGGCCTCTTGCGGAGGACCTCTCACGGACGCTGCAGCACCTCAGTCGTTGGCATGTCAGGGCCAAACAACCGATCAACGCCTGGACAGGTACCAGATCTTGACGACATTGCTATTCGACCCGGGAACCTTTGGTGTTGCAGTCAGCCAAACCTGGTTCTGCGATGACCAAGACCCCTCGCAGCCGTAAGTCTCGTCGTCATAAACACGCCTACCCAAATACCCGGACCTCATTCAGGGTCCCAGTCACTAACCCGTCTGGCCGCTTCAGCTTCGCCATCACCGCAAGCGGCACCACCAACCTGACCCTCGCCTGCCAAACCTTCGCAGGCGAAACCACCTTCTGCAACGGCGGGCCCAGCGGCACTTTCACCGGCAACGTGACCTCGCACGCGCTGCTGCCGTCCTACTCGCTCGACGACCCGTTGCCCACGACAAACAGCTGCACGGTAGCGTCAATGCTCTCGCCGGCCTGGTGGCTCGACAACTTCGAGACCAACACCACCACGGACCACAGCGACGTCGTGACGGTCCGCTTTGGCTTAGAGCTGCAGACAAGTGACCAGCCGACAGGGAGTGCGGCTACTGTCGTCGCAGACGGCGTACACTACTCGAATGCTTCGTCGGCTGGGGCGCTGCCGTGGTATTCGTGCAACTTTGCGGTAGTGGCTGATCATGCGCTGGCGCCGACCAACTGCTCGTTCCAGTACGACATGGCCAGCCGGTTCTTGGGCCTGAGGGTGCAGTGGCAATGTGCCGATTTGGATGCGCACAGCCCGTAAGTGTCTTTCTACTGAGATACCCTGAAGATACGCGCGGGTTGTTCTGACAGCTGGTCTGGCATCTAGCATCACATTCAGTGGAGAAATGCGCACGCTGCTGCCGGAGCTGACTTGTACCACGTCCGGGTCGAGCATACGGTGTGCCGCGTCGAATTCTAAACCGTGGAGCGCTAATGTCACTTCGTTTGCATGGCGGCAATAGCTTCAAGCGAGGGGCTGATTTGTACGCGTTGGGCTGAGGGGGCAAGTTTGGAGCGTGGAGATGCCGCGCCCGTACAGGTCTTCAGGCGAAGGCTCGGGATCTATCTATCAAGTCGGCATGTTAACCTGGCTTTTGATGGAAGGGAGGGCTCTGTCGGTTATCGTCCTATCTTCGGGCATGCAGTTGTCCCGTCTGACTGCCCACCTGTCGTCGTGCTTGGCTCTACGTGTAGACATTCCAACCCCTCATCAACCGCCAATGGAATATGCCAAGTCGGCCGATCACCTGTATAGATCGGGTGAAGCAAGCCTGAATCTGGAATTAGTACGGAATAGGGTCGTGTACCTGGGTCAGGACTTTGACAACCCATTGGCATTCCCTTTGGTGCCCGGAACTTCGGACAGCAGCATTGAAGCCATCAACACCGTTCACTTTCCGGCAGAAACCCTTGCCTCAGTTAATACCCTAGAACCATGCACATCACCGTCGCTCCCGCCTCCCCGGAGACCGGCCAGGCCGTCATCCGATATCTCCTCGCCGACCCTCGCAGCCCAAAGGTCCGAGGCGTCTACCGAGACCTAGCCAGGGTGCCGGCCGAGTTCAGATCCCACGCCCGCTCCGAGGCCGTGCAGGGCAGCGTTGAAGACGCATCCTCGCTCGACTTCTCCGGCTCGGATCGCCGTCCTGACCATTACGCCGCCGACCTACGAGGGGGTGGACATGGTCGCGCATGCCCGGCTCGTGTCGAACAATGTCAAGACGGCGGTCGCCAGGGCCGGGTCGGTCAGGCGACTGGTCCTGCTGTCCAGCGTTGGCGCGCAGTATGGCCACGGCACTGTGTGTTTTGAGCGCTCTTTTGTGCCGCCGTTTGATCTGCGCAGTGTACGCTGACCGCATCATTTCAACGCAGGGCGAGATCATGACGAACCACGAGGCCGAGGTTGTCCTCTGGGATGCCGCAGCTGACGTCGTTTTTGTCCGCTGCTCGTACTTTATGGAGAACTGGGTGACGGCGGTGGAGAGTGTCAAGCAAGCCGGGTTCTTCTACACCACGCCGACCCCGCTGAACCATTCCTTGCCAATGGTGAGCTTGCCCTTGCTCGTCGACTGCCGAAATCTGTCGCCTTAACCTTCGATTGCAACGGGCCAGATTGCGGTCCAAGACGTCGGTTCAACTTGCGCCGGAGAACTGCTCGCTGAAGGCAACGCCGAGGCCCTGCTGCCCAGCTCTCGCATCTTTGAACTGCACGGGCCCCGGGTCTATACTTCGGTAGACGTGCAAAGGGCACTCGAGGGGATCTCTGGGAAAAAGGTCGAGCTGCGTCCCATCGAGAAAGCTGGCCTGCGCGAGCTCTATGCCGCTGTGTTTCCGCCTTCGGTGGCCGAGCAGTTTGCCGAGATGAATGCGAGCTACCTGGAGGGTGGCATCTTGTGCGAGAACCCGCAGCCTACGGGGGAGGCTAGACATGGAAAAACGGAGCTGCTGCAAGTGGTGAGGGAGATGTACGGCGCCACCCTGTGTTAAAAAAAAAACAGGTACACCAGAATCCCGTTTTGCCCCTAACTAGCCCTGACCGAAGACTCAAACCCTTCCTAGTAATACAGCCTTTTCGTACTCATCTGCTCATACCAGTGCTAGTTCTTTTCTGAAACTGAAGATGCAATGATTGGAGAGTAATTCAAACTTCGCAGAATCTGATTTCAGTGTGACGTTGAGGAGGTGTTGGGCGCCGAAATATTGGCCGAGTTTGGTGTATCTGTTTTTTTGGCCACAGGGAGGCGCTTATTAACGAGGTGCAGTGGTCTCTATTCAGTGGTCAGCGGCTCTCTCCGATTCGGGAAAGGTGAGGAGTGGATGGATGGAGACAAGGGTGGCGGCAAGTCTTGGCTCAACGACGTCATCGCTGCTGTAGCAGTGCATCTTCGAATCGCTATCAACTATGGCTTGGCTTTCCAGAAATGGCACATGGATGCATCAAACCATCTGCAACCGCTTGCAGTAGTACCTCAACATCGTTTTATATCTCATCCAGAACTGCTGAGAGAAAGAAAAAGCGATGGCGTCGGCCGGCCTGTTGCAGTCGTTCCTGGCGGCAATCCAGGCCAGTCTCTCGGTGCTCCTGGTCATGTCGTACGGCGGCATCGCGGCGCGCATGAAGCTGATTGACCGCGCCAACACCAAGCCCATCTCCAAGATATGCGTCCGCATGTTCCTGCCCGCCCTGCTCATCACCAAGGTCGGCTCCGAGCTCCACGCTGAGAGCTCCCACCGCTACCTGGTCATCCTCGCCTGGGCCGTCATCTGCCACCTCCTCTCTTTTGCCGTGGGCATCCTCGGCCACCTCGCCCTGGGCATGCCCGACTGGACGACAGTGGCCATCCTGATCAACAACACCACCAGCTACCCATTGCTGCTCATCACGGCTCTCGAGAACACCGGCATTCTGCAGTCGCTGATTGTCACCGACGAGAGCACCAAGGACGCCATCGAGCGCGCCAAGTCGTACTTCCTCGTCTTCTCCACCGTTTCTAACTGCATCACATTCGCCGTCGGGCCGCGGCTCATCGACTCCGAGCACGCTCCGGAGGAGGAAGAAGAAGGAGAGGACAAGGCCGGTCATGATGACGCGCCCGAGGACGGCCATGCCCCCACGCCAGACGTCGAAGCCAACGAGGAAACTCGGCTTCTGGACGCCGAGCTGCCCAACTCTATCCACTCGCCGGCCCCGTGCAGGAGGAGCTCGTTCCTCTGCTCCCGCCCGAAAGACGACCGCCAGCCAGAGGAGAAGCCAGACCGCCGACGACCATGGTTCGTGACCCGCAAGAGGTGGTACCGCTTCTCACCCCGGATCAAATGGTGGATTCTCTTCGTGATCGACTTCTTCAACGCGCCGCTGCTCGGCGCCATCGTCGGCGCCGTCATCGGCCTGGTCCCCATTTTCCACCGCGCCTTCTTCAACAGCTCCGAAGAGGGTGGCATCTTTACCGCCTGGCTGACCGCGTCCCTGAAGACGGTCGGCGAGCTGTTCGTCTCGCTGCCCGTTGTCGTCGCCGGCGTCACGCTGTACTGCGCCAGCAGGGAGGCCAAACAGAACCATGAGAGCATTGTCAGCATGCCGCTGGGGACGGTCAGCTACATCCTGTTTGTGCGGTTTTTTGCATGGCCGGCGATTTCCATTGCCAGCATCTACATGCTGGCTACTAAGACCAGCATTCTGGGGTCCGACCCGGTCCTGTGGTTTTGCCTCATGATCATGCCTGCCGGGCCCAGCGCCATGAAGTTGATTACCCTGGTGCAGGTCGCCAATGGGTCCAAGGAGGACGAGGTGCTGATCTCAAGGCTTTTGACGGTGAGTGACGAACAGGACAAGTTGACTTTGAAACACTCTGGCTAACGGTTCGCAGTTCTCATACATCCTCTCCCCGCTGCTCTCGCTCACCATTGCCGGAAGCTTGCTGGCTAGCCAGTCCGCCATTCGGAGCTGATGTAATCCCTACCACTCCCGCGGGTACATGGTTTTTAAAAGTACGAGTACAAGAAGTTAGACTGAGTTGATTACTTCTCCGGTAAAGTTCTGGTGGAAAGCAAAGCAAGACCGCACGCAGCAAGCTATTACCGGGAAATACTTCCAAAAAGACCAGGGCTTCGGAACTCGCAATACCTACAGTAGACAGACGGCGACGGGAAATGGAGAAACGGACGCTTACAAACCGATCATCAGCAGGTCCCGCTCAGCTACGCTTCATGCTGATCATGGGTGGCATGGTTATCAGGACTGGGCTCATTTATTCCCGCTCATCTTCGCCTTTGTCTCTCACAGGATTGACAACACTATGATTACCTGCTGGGTGTGCGAATTACCTGCTGGGTGTGCGAATTACCTGCTGGGTGTGCGCACTTACAGGCCACTGACGACGTATGACATAATTAATTACTATATTTTGCTTTCCGGTCCTGAATTGTATCAGTCGCTTGACATCCTATCCTTAAATCGCCGAATTCTAGTATGTTCGCTCATAATTCTTCTTGTTTTTGTCGGTCCGATTCGGCAACATGGATCGTCACTTTGCCACTTGTGTTGACAGGGCACAAATCTAAACGTCCTCAGCGGGGCACTGGGGCCGGCAACCACAACACCAATCAAGACCTTCGCCGGGCGATATCACGAACATCAGGAAGCTGAGTATGTTGCCATGGCATCGGGTTTAAAGAACCTACCTGGTTTTCGCAATTCAGGGTCACAGTTATAGGAAACGGAACAGCATCCCGGGGGGGTACAAAGTCTAAGATGAGGTGCCATTCAACGGTGTCTATTGGCTGCAACAGTGTAGGACGAGTCGAGACTTGTATCAACGTAAATGAAAGAAAGCATAGATGCATGTCCTGGTTGGTAAAGTGTCTGCCACCGGTGTCGCATAGCAGATCACATCTTCAAGCCCTATTGCGAGATCTAAACACATGAGCAACTTGTCTAACCAGACCGCCACTTGCTAGCAACCACTGGCCTATCATCACTTCACGCTTTGCCAAGGGTGGCAGCCAGATACTCCTCTACGCCAATGAACTCGTAGTCCGGGAAAATGCGATTCCACTCATCCGAGCCCGAGGCGTGCCCTTCGCCCGCATGGAGCAGAAATCCGCGCACAAGAACCTTGACGAGCTCCGCTTGCTCCTCCTCGGCCGGCGTAAGGGGCTTCCAGGTCGACCTGAGCTCCCCAGCCTTCAGATCGGCGATGCTGTGCGTTTCGATCTCGTACGGTTTGCCTACAGGTGGTGTCGTGTCAGCAACACTCGCCGCAGCCTCACTCCGGCTGTATGGAAGAAAGTCTTGCTCGACCAGCACAACACTTACCCCTGACCCTCTCGCCAATGGCGACCTCCTCGGCAAGAGACAAGGTGACGCCATCGATGCCGCCCATCTCGGGCCACTCGCCCTCGTACCCGATCGCCTTCACCACGATGTTCACAAAATCGCGAACGGCGGTGTAGGTGACTCGGTTGCTCGGGTCATCCGGAAGCCGTGCGCGGAGATGTTCGTGGTCAATCACAAGGGCTGCCCACGGCTTCACGTGCTTGGTAGTCAAACGGCTGCCGGCGAGATAGTCGAGGAACCAACCCGGCCGGAAGAGGGTGTATTCGATGACCTTTCTGTCTCTGTTCTTCTCCTCCATGTACTTTCTGATCTCGACCTTGCCGTTGTACCAGTCGAGGTGGGTGAAGTCGGTACTGCGAGGGCAGCAGTCAGCACCCTCACGTCCTCTCTCTTCTCAGTTCCCCATAGCCGGAGACCATGTGCAAACTGGACAGCGTGGCTTACACAGACCACTCGCTAGGAGCGATGCGCTTGACGCCAGCCTCAATGGCGGCGTCGATCAGAGCTTTCTGGGAAGCATTGTCTGGATCTAAATGAACAGGGATAAAGGATAGAGCGGTGTGCACCCCGTCCAGGGCCTTCAACAGGCCGGCCCGGTTCTGGTAATCGACCTGGATCCAGGTGGTTCCCGGGATGAGCTGGTCAGGGGAAGCTGCCTGGTCGCTGTCAGCATCGCCCTCATTTTCCAAGCTGCAAGACCGGTATATCTAAGATGCGTACTTTCCGCGCAAAGATGACAATTTCGTGCCTTCCTGTGGCAAGCAAGCCATCTATAATCTCCCGAGCAACCGCTACCGCGGGTGCAAAGTGCACGTTAGTGACGGCCATTAAGCTCCCATATGCAGCAGCGGACATTTACTCACGACCGGGGCCCGCAATGGCAATCTTGACCATTGTGTTAGCTGAGAATGATGATGCCTTAGTAGGTAGGTAGGTGGCCAACTGGGCGCAACACAAGAATGCGAGTTCAGTACAAATCAGGGGCTGGTGGACAAGGACTGTCAATGAGAATGTTACACACGAACTGGACCAGGTTGGGCAGAGTCTGACTCTTTATATCATTTTCTGTATGAGGATGTAGCTATACTACGGCACCCTCGAAACAAAGAGAAGAGGCACGGGAGCGGGACTGGAGTCCGTCCGACCGAGCGCAATGGCATCGTCTAGCGGTAAGCCTATACGCAAACGACGCGTAACCTATATGCGATGCACCCGAGACATCATATCATTATGATCCAGTGACTCAGTATGGTGCAATTCCATCGGGAGACGGTGGCCCGCAAAACTTGGAGACTCAAATGGTTGAGCCGAACCCCCCCGGTAAGAGCGCGAAAACTCTCCGAAGACCACCCGATCACGGCCAAACATAACGATTGCGCGCCCAGGACAATGCGTTGTGTTCTATTTACCAATTAATCACTTTTCATCCGCCCACACGTCCCACCCAAACGTGTCCTTCATGTTGACAAAGCGCACGTGGCGGCCGCGGGCCACGTCCTCGATGGCGTTGAAATCGGCGTCGGACAGCTCGGGCACCTGGAAGTTGCTCTCGATGCGGCTGGGCGTCGAGCTCTTGGGCAGCACGACGTAGCCGCGGCGCAGGCCCCAGGCGAGCAGGACCTGGGCGAGGTTGTGGCCGCTGCGCCGGGCCACCTCGTTGAGCGTCGGGTTCTCGCGCACCGTCTCGCCCGTCGTCGGCACCTGGTTCTGCGACCCCAGCGGCGAGTAGGCCGCCGGCAGGATCTGGTGGTCGAAGCAGAACTGCACCAGCTCCGCGTTGGGCAGGAACGGGTGGATCTCGATCTGGTTGAGTGTCGGCTTGATGCGCGCGAAGGAGAGCAGCTGCTTCAGCCCGGGGATCGTCCAGTTAGACACGCCGATGGCCCTCGCCTTGCCGCTGTCCACCAGCTCCTCCATCGCGCGCCATGTCGGCTCCGGGTTCTTGGTCAGGTCCTCCTTGATGATGTACTTGCCGTCCGGCCCTAGCTTGACCGAGTAGTCGTCGTTCTTCTCGGCCGCGATCGGCCAGTGCACCAGGAAGAGGTCGATGTAGTTGACGCGCAGCTTGGTGCACGAGTTTTGCAAACTCCACTTGACGTCCTCGGGCTCGTGCAGGTGGTTCCAGACCTTGGTGCAGATGAAGATGTCCTCGCGCTTCACCGACGGGTTCTTGGCGAGGAAGTCGTGTAGCGCGTCGCCTACCTCGTCCTCGTTCTGGTAGAACCACGCGCAGTCGAGGTGGCGGTAGCCGACCTCCAGCGCCTTGGACACCGCCTTGTAAGTCTCTCCCTTGGCGCCCTCGTTGGCGAAGGTGCCGAACCCGACGGCAGGGATCTTGACGCCGTTGTTGAGCGTGTAGGTCTTGGGGGACGCCATGTTGGCACCTGTCTGGCAACTGTCTGTCTCCCACTCTCCTTTCTCTAATTCAGGGGCTAATAATGGATAAGATTGTTTCGTAGAGCTTCAGGCGGATAGTATGCGCTTTGCTTTGCGGTTTCTGTGACGTGATCGGGGAAACGCGGGCGAAGAGAACATGAAGCTAGCCCCTGAGTCCGCTTTTGAATTCCTGGGATGATGCCACGAATAAATGTGAGCCAAGCCGCCGCTCAAGAGCAATTTTCCGCGGCACTGGTGGCATTCCTGCTTAGCAGCAATCTACAGTAGTTGAAGCTTGGCCACTGCGGTGCACACATCCCATGCCGTCCTCCCCGAAGTAACATTGAGGGTCCAATGGTTGGAGATCGCAGCCCAGGGCGGTGGTCCCAGGTTCCACGCGTGACGTATAAACGGATCGGTGTGGTTCCACTCGGGATCTCGGCAAGGCACGGCATCATACCTGAAAAATGGCGCGCGGCAACGCTCGACAGGGGCCGTATTCTGGTGCTCCTGAAAATCCACACCCCTTAGTCTGCAACGGGGGGTCGATCGCCAGGTCCGAGTCATGTTCAGCACATCTCCCGTTTCCATCCGTGCTGACGGATAGTCCGTTCCTGGGCCACGGCTGGGCGGCGTCGCCCGGAAGCCGGCACCTCCATGTGAAATCTCAGACAGCCGCAGCCGAACGCACCAACGAGCGAGCATCTTCGGCGCCGTGGAGGCAAAACGGCCACGGGCTGGGGCTCCGCCGAAGCCCCTCTACTATCGATGTAACGTATGAGATCTCGAGAGCTGCTGGAGCTGCTGGACCCTCTTGCTGGAGCCTCTGACGACATGGACAACAGGGCTGTCGATAGCTGCCGACTCTGCCGGTTTCTGGTTGCAGCTGCGATGGGGAGCTTGTCCTGCACATCACTGTAGCACTATGTTTTACATTTGCGCTGATCAGCCCTGCCAGACGCACGAAAGCAGGGTCAACCTGCATGACACATATCGACAACAACAACACTCAACATGGGCGGCGCCACAGCAACACAGCGGTGAACAAGCTGTGAGATACGGGCCTCCGGCCGACAGGCCACGCCAAGGATCGCCGTATCCATCGCCGGGACCCTTGGTGGAAACTTTTCAACCGCCACCCCATACTGGCGTCATACTGGAGCGCCCTGGTGGATAATGGGGTCTATTCGACACCGCCGCTGCTTGATAGGCCGCGCCAGAGGCCTCTCGGGGAATGAGAGGAAGCAAGTCATTACGAGAATTCAGGCAGCTGTACTTTCCGACTTTGCTGTTTATCACCCGAGAAGACCGGGGACTTTGCCAACGTCTGCCTCGTATATATACCACGGGTGCCCCGTCATCAAGTTAGGGGTCTGCAACACAACGCACAGATTCTCATCACTCAGCTCGAGGAGCACTTCTCTCCGTCGAATTTCTGTTCTTGATTTTTGTCTTCATTTTGCACCACCACAATCAGCCATCATGTCGAAGCCCGGGTTCAAGGACGTTGACTTCGGCGCTCCGCCGCCCCAGCAGCACCACATGCACACACCTCCAGACTCGCCTGAGAAGACCACACACCCCAAGCTGGACTTCCCCATGCACCACAAGGAGAAGGACAGTATGGGTAGCATTGGACACAGGAGACGCACGAGCTGGGGAGACCTCGAGGGCAACCTCACCATCCCGACGTCGCCCTCGGCGACCTCTCACAACACGATCGAGGTGCCGGCCCTGAGGTCGCCAGACGCGGACTCGACCCAGTTCATGCACAACCTCTCGGCTTCGCCGTCCATGAAGGAGCGGAGAGTGTCGCGCAACTCGTTTGGCGCCGCGCTGCCCATCCCGCGGTCGAAGCGGCAGTCCCGCCTCAGCAGCGTCACCTTCCCAGCAGAGGTCAAGGAGGCGCTGCGGGCCGCGGGCAAGCCGGGCACGGCGCAGCCATCGCGCGAGATCATGACGTCGCAGGTGCAGGACGTGCACTCGGACAAGGTCAAGAAGGCCAAGAACATGGCCTTCGTGTTCGATATCGACGGCGTGCTGGTGCATGGTGACCGGCTCATCCCCGAGGCCAAGCGCACGCTCGAGATGCTCAACGGCGACAACCAGCTGGGCATCAAGATCCCGCACATCTTCCTGACCAACGGCTCTGGCAAGCCCGAGCTGGCGCGGACGGAGCAGCTGTCGCGCATCTTGCACAACCCCATCGGCACCGACCAGTTCATCCAGAGCCACACGCCGATGCGCGCGCTGGCCGAGTACTACGACACCGTGCTCGTCGTCGGCGGCGAGGGCTACCGCTGCCGCGAGGTGGCCGAGGAGTACGGCTTCCGCGACATCGTCGTGCCCAACGACATCGTGGCCTGGGACCCCAGCATCGCCCCCTACCGCGTCTTCACCGAGGAGGAGCGCGCCTCGTCGCGGCCCCGCGACTTCTCTAAGATGAACATCGACGCTATCCTCGTCTTCTCGGACTCGCGCGACTACGCGACCGACATGCAGATCATCGTCGACCTGCTGCGGTCCGAGAACGGCCGGCTGGGCACCGTCGCCAAGGATCCCGTGTCGCAGCGCATCCCCATTTACTTCTCGCAGGGCGACCTGCTGTGCCCGACCGAGCACCCGGTGCCGCGCATGAGTCAGGGCGCCTTCCGCATCGGGCTGGAGGCCATGTACAAGGCGCTGACGGGCGTCGAGCTGGAGCGCGTCGTCTACGGCAAGCCCGAGCTGGCGACGTA
Source organism: Chaetomiaceae sp. R4402 (assembly GCA_023628555.1). Lineage (NCBI taxonomy): Eukaryota > Fungi > Ascomycota > Sordariomycetes > Sordariales > Chaetomiaceae > Chaetomiaceae sp. R4402. The sequence continues at coordinate 98,474 of JAMAKO010000067.1, read as the reverse complement.
CAAGTACGCCGACGAGGTGATCGCCTCGTGGATGGACATGCTGCACGGCGAGGAGCGCGTGCCGCAGAACGTCTACATGGTCGGCGACAACCCGGCGTCCGACATCGTCGGCGGCAACATGTACGGCTGGAACACGTGCCTCGTGCGCACCGGCGTCTTCCAGGGCGGCGACAACGACGAGGAGAACCCGGCCAACTTTGGCGTCTTCAAGAACGTCTGGGAGGCCGTCACCACCGCCTGCCGCAAGGAGCTCGGCGACGACTTTGGCTTCCGCTGGGACGAGCGCGTCGTCAACCCGCTGCTGCACGACAGCCACGCTGCCTCGGCGGTGGAGGTTTGAAGAAGTGTCGATGGAACGTACTGTTGTATTTGCATCTCTGTTTTCTTTTCTCTTGGAGTACTACTGGTTGGCGTTATGGACTCACACCAGGGATAAGGGCGTTGGGACACGGATATTGGATGACTACTTGACTACCATCAAAACATATGTACCTACATATAAACCTGTCTGATACAATCAGCTAGATGAAGAGCAGCCACACGGCGATCACAAAGCATCTCGACGCAGGGGTGACATGTTTGTGCTTGTTTTATCTTATGATGTTGTCGTTTCTGATCTGCTTTTACTCTTGCCGGTTACTACTTTACCATGATCATTGCTGTCGGCAGACCGGATTGAGTGACCCAAGCTTGTTCAGATGGCCATGTCAAACTCGACCTTCTGTGGACGCATTATCCGGTACTCCCATATTAGCCCCTTGCCGGCAGTTGACCTCCTCCACCGCGTCCCGATGCATACTCCGCATCATACAACATCCACAACAGCAACGGCTACATTAGCGGCAGTTGAAATGTTCACGCTCAGTGCAAAATATGTAAGTGGGGTGTAGCTTATTCGGCATCATATTGATTGTGGCTTTCAATCGTGTTGTTCGGATCAACAGGGGACCTGCATACATGTAGCCGCCCAGATCGCTATCCACACAGGTACATGTAGGTGCATTATGCAACTCCTCGCCATGGATGTCAGATGATATTTAAAGCCTCTAGAGACGCAGCAGCTTGTTGAACTTCACCTCCCTACCTTACCGTCATCCACACCCCCATATCCAGAACCCTGTACCCCCAAGGTTCGCTTATACATCTCTCACCAACCATGTCTCTGCTCACCCTCCTGGCCCTGGCGAGCCTCGCCTCAGCAGCCTGCCCGCGTGCCTTCCTCGAGAACATCACCAGCACCTACGTCTCCGCCCAGCGCTCCGGCCAGCCCGCCCTGCTCACCGCACTCACCACCAACTCGCCCAACTTCCTCTACCTCGAGAACAACAAGCTCAGCGACCTGCGCACCGGCGCCGTCGCCACGCCGCTCAAGATCGACACCGCCACCTCGCTGCACGACCCGGACCAGTGCGCCACCTTCACCGAGCTGGTCGCCGCCTCCGACCCCATCCCGCACGTCATCCACACGCGCATCGTGCTGGACGCCGCCTCGCGCCAGGCCACGCTCGTCGAGTCCATCGTCACGCGCCAGGGCGACTGGCTGTTCAACGCGACGGGGACGCTGGCGCTCGGCCGCGCCGAGGCGTGGAATGCCATCCCCGCCGCGCAGCAGGCGCCCTCGCGCGCGGCGGTGCAGGCGCTGGGGGATGCGTATTTTGATCGGTTTAGTAATGCGAGTGTGAATGTGCCGTGGGGCGCGCCGTGTTATCGGCTGGAGGGGGGGATCGCGATTCGGGGGAACTTGACGGCCGCCGGGGAGTGTGTGATGCTGTGGCCGGGGAATATCACCATCCCGTATCGTCGGTATGTCGTGGATGTGGAGATGGGTGCGGTGGATCTGTTTATTGGGTTCCCTGGCTTGGACCGCACGCAGGGGCAGGCGCCGACGCCGGACAGTCACTTGTTTAGGGTCGAAGGGGGGAAGATCAGGTACTTACATACCGCTTCGGCCTGTGCTGTGTCTGGCTGCGGGCTGAACGGGACGATATTCGGGTAAACGAGGCGTGGCGATGCCGACCTTGTTGCAGTTTCGGGCTTCATTCTGTCTGTGTGTCGTCGGTCTGGGAGGGAGGTGCGCCATCCGCATGTGTGCCAGGTGGACCATGAATAGTACGTGGCGGATATGATTTCGGATAGGCGACAACAAGCAAGGCAGCGTTCAGAACCTGCAATTTTTTTTGTATCGAAACCGGACAAGCTGGCTAAGAATGCCGAACCAAAAGACACCACGCCATCCCCTATTCAGGCTTCCTGGCGTACACCACGCGGTGAGGGTACCATGAATGAATGGAGTTGTCCTTCAACTGGCGCCGGAGATGTGCCAAATAGACCTGGATCTCCTCGGGAGTCCAGCCCATGACCTGACCCCAAATGTACTGGATGAAGCCTGTGTATTGTGCAGTGATTCGTCAGTCTTCATATGATTCCTCCCACCAACCATGTCGGGAAGGACACCAAAAAGCAAAACGTACCTTCAATATCCGACTCGAGCGCAATCTTGGCAAACATGCCAGTCTCCTTCTGCTTGGGATCCTTCGGCCAGTCTCCGATCGGGCACTTGTAGTCCTTGACGACAATGTCAACAAACCCAGCCTCCTCCATGCCTTTCCTCTGCAGATCGTCCTGCACGACGCGGAACGTGCGGCCGAACTTGTTGCCGCCCTGGTCGAACACCTTGCCCCATTGGCCCATGGCGCTGTCCTCGGGGATGCCGCCGGTGTCGCAGTGGAACTCGGCCGCCTCCTCGTGGTGCTCGATCCAGCCGCCGGGCTTGCAGCAGCGGAAGGCCTCGCGGTACAGGCGCGGCCAGTCGATGATGGTGCCCAGCATGCAGCGCAGGTGGATGTAGTCGAACGTGTCCTCGGCCCAGGTGAAGTCCAGGTTGGCGTCGTCGAGCTGGTACTGCACGTTGGGGGGTACCCAGGACGGTTGGATGGGGGACAGGTCCGTCCCAATCACCTCGGTGTTGGGGAACTCGTCGGCGAAGTCGCTGGGGGGGGGCCATACAGTCTCAGCGTCACAAGGTCGCCCGCAAGGTCAAAGCCACGAATGGCTCATCCCACCATCAAGGAATCGGAACATACATTGCCCAGATTCCGGTTCCCGTGCCGATGTCAACCACTTTCTATCCAGGTTGCCATACCATCAGTCAGATTTCATTCCCGACAATTGCGTCAAGTACTGCAAGGTGTATCCGTTTCACTCGCACCTTGATATCCTTCTTGAGCGGCGCCAGATACAGCTTCTCCCCGAGAAGGAGGGTACACTGGTGGTGATGGAGGTCCATCGTCTCGTTATGGCGCTCATCATTGGGTGTCCAGCCCTCAGCCCTGCCAATCTCGCTGTGGTACGTGCGGCCAAGCACGGTGCGGTACTGGAGGATGCTGTTGGACAGCGAGGCGGTACTGCTGGCGAGATCGCTGAAACCGGAATCGCGGTCATCCAGCACATCCTCCGGTTCAAGCTTGCAGATGATTGAATACGCGTTAGTGTCTAGTTGAGGACTTGGTAGGCCGATGGGTGACTGTGTGGGGGGCAAGTACCGCTTCCCAGTGCGAAGCTGGAAGGATGCCAGGCGGGTTGGCTGGGGGGTTGCCTTCGGGATCGGCTTCCGTGTGCTGGACCGCCGGCTCCGTGGCGTCTGCAGTCACGGTGGGAGGTGCTGCCGAGGAAGCCGGAACGTCTGCCGGCGCCGGCGGGGACGACGCTGCCTCGGGGGATTTTCCGGCATCCGCCATGGTAGATGCGATCTAGCAGGGACCGAGATTTCTGAGACAGGACAGGGTTGGCTACACAGTATGTCCGTCGGTCAAAGGTGAGAAGATGAGATGTGTGGCGGTTTGCTGGTCTACACTACTGCTACTAGGACTAGTATTTGTCACCTTCCCAGACCTCCAATATGAGGAACTCTGGCGTACCATCGGCCTCCACTACTCCTTCGGGCCCCCCCTGGTGACTGGCGTCCCAGTCAAGCAATCGGAGCCACTTCCGGGCACGGAGCGGCGGCCGCCATTCGGGTGTTTGTGTCGACACTAACTGGAAGCCACTGCACAGCAGATCCTGACGCCGCCAATGGGAGACCGGCCGTCCGCCAACTGCCCTTGGATTTTCCAGTTTTGCAGACCGCCTAGAGGTTCTTCCCCCTCCTATGCACCCTTGCCTGCAGATAAGAGATGGGATGCGGCAGACACTAAAGGAATCAGGATTCGCATGCATGCATGCAGCCTGCGACGGCCAGCGGACGAACCTCTCAGAAAGTGCAGCCACCCGCTGCGAGGGGAGGGGGGGGGGGGGGGGGGCGGGGGCCCCAAGAAGAAAAAAAATTACGGGGTGCAGGAACGTTTAAA
>JAMAKO010000067.1:0-94118 GCA_023628555.1 Chaetomiaceae sp. R4402 | reverse complement strand
GGGGGCGGGGGGCACCATTCTCTAAATACTGTACGGAGTACTGTACGGATTACTGAGTATCCGTACCTCGGCTGGCAACATCAACCAGCACGCCCCTCAGCTCCATTGGCGCAGATGCCGGATGCAACCTGCCGAAGCGAGAGAAGAGAAGACGACGACGTTGGGCTCGGCTGCGCTGCTCCCCTGCCCCTCGTCCCCCACACTGCGTCCGCCACGCCATCTCGCCGCATCCCGCTGCATTAGCGTCCGTGCAGCCGTTGCGTGATTTACCTCCTTTCAAGTGGACATGGGCGCGGGGTACTCCGGTCTGCATTGAGACTCTTCCGCCCATTTGAACCGGCCACGGCGATCAACAACACATTTAGGTGCCTTTGTCTCCATCAAAGGTACTAATGAAAGGTGACCATGTCGCTCCTTTCTGCATTCGGATGGAGTTGGTGTTGAAGCATCCGAGCAAGACGCCATGACAGCATGATATAAGACCCGTTTGCCGATCCTCTTCCCGCGTCCTGTCATCGCTGTAGAGTGCTCGGAGAGCTCACTAACACAAGCGTGCGTTACCGTCTCAATGTGCCGCTGACAGGTGGGCCAGGTGAAAGAGCGAGGGTACATGTACTCAGTACTTCCAGCTGCCCTCGAAAACGAGGCTGTGCAAGCCACAAGCGCCTTTCGTGGGATTGAGATCTCGCCTCGATATGGATGCGCAGCTGATTTGAGTTCGTTCCACAGCCTTGGCTCAGCTCCGCCAGTGGGTCGAAATCGGGACCAGGACCACACCTGAGGGACCACCACAGGTCGAAAAGTGCGGTTCGGCGGGGAACCGCATGAGCCCAGAGGCAATGCTGGCTGCCCATAGACTTTGCATCTTTGTGCCTCGTACCAGAACCCTCCGACCTTGTTTCACCGAGTCCTTGCTAGCCTGGAGGGCCACAGCGCGTTCTTGTCTCCCTTGGGAGAGGCCTTCCGAAGCAAGGTGGTTTCATCTCCCGGCAACACGGCAGGAGAGCTGCTCCCGGGGCCAGCACCTGGAGTTTGGAGGAACCGGGCCATCCCCGGCACGTAGCTGCTTCGGTCCTGTCCTCGGCGTCTTGTTCTCTGCGATACAGCACGCTGTCAAGTGTCAACTGCTTTCAGATTCCGGGTTATCCGTCCCTTCACTTCCACTTCCGGGAATAGACATCCCAAGCCACAGTCTGGCGCCGGTCCTGGTCCGCCCCGGGGGGCTCGACAACGCGCTTGACCATGGTGAGGCCGGTATCGAGCACGACGACCTCGAGGCCGCCAAAGTACTTCTCGACGGCGGTCGGCAGCACGGTCTGGGTGTAGAGCAGGCGGATGGCGCGGCGGTGCGGCAGCGGCAAGCGCTTCTCCTTGATGACGTAGCGGTCCATGACGTGCAGCGACTCGAAGGACCAGGCGTTGAGGCGGAAGGGCAGCAGGACGGTCTCGTGGTAGAGCTGGCGGCAGACGGGCGACAGGAGGGTCATGCCGCGTGTCGGCGGTCGATGGCGGGCGCGGGGGGCTGATGTGGTGATGGTGGTCGTCGTCGTGGTGATGGTGGCGGCGGCGGCGGCGGCTGCAGTGGTTGGCTTGGACTCCCTCCACGGATTCTGGTCCCGGTCGAGGATGCGGCACCAGAAGCCGCCCTCGGCCGTCGCGGGGTAGTAGCGCTGGCCGTTGGTGCGCGTCCGCGCCTTGTGTTCCCACCTCTTGAAGCACACGTTGATCTGGCCGACGTCGAGGACGAGCTCGTAGATGCGGTTGCGTAATTCGGGCGGCAGGCGGAGGAGGGGGGAATGCTGCTGGTTCTGGTCCCAACTAGGTAGTTACGCGGTCAAATGTGCTGATCAGAGACATGATGCAATTCACTATCAAGATAGCTGGCATTGGATGGAACATGCCCAACTTACAGCTCGAATTCGGGTGTGCCTGGGAGAGGAAACGACTTGTGCAGCATCTTGCAGATCCGTCGCTGGCGGTCTCTGTTCGGCTGCATCTCCTGCACAGATACCTCCGCTGACCGAAGCCAATGCCGTGAAGTTTCTTGTAGGCGCAGTCTTCGGTGTGCAAGCCCAGGGCCCCTCTCCTGTGTAATCGAACCAGTGGTGTACTGTGTAGTGACGATTGTCGCGTTGAGGCGTGTGCGACCGACCTTCAGCGGACTCGGACTTGGAGCTGCCAAGCCCTTGCATCCCTGCGTCCCGCTGTCAGCGGGTCTACCAGGGACCAGAGTGGAAGGAGGGGCAGTTCTACCCAGCGGCCTTCGTGCTCCTCTGCCTCGCACCAACAGCCCGGATTGTCTCGGTTCTGTCCACATTTGGTTTCGACGAATCTCAAACTATCTGGAGGTCTAAGCCGTGGAAGACTGCCTGACACAAACTGTTATGAGAACAGCGAGCAAAAGCTTAACGCCGAAACCATGAGAGAGAGAATGGGAGGACGCAAGCAAGCAAGCAAGCAAGCAAGAAGCCAAGCCCAATTGGGGGACTTTCATGCAAGGACTTTCGGTGCCCCACCATAAGCTGACGAATAAGTGGCCGACTGGTCGTGGGGCTCACGCAGCGCCTTCGTCGTCGCTTCGATCACCGTCATCGGGCGTGGTCAGTCCGGGTCGCCGACGCCCCGGGTGGCGCAGCCCCGACGGCTGCACCGGCGTACCTAAGGTATGTAGTGTGCTGTGCCTCATGGTCATCATATGACATCTATCAAAGAACGAGAAGCCGCCGGTTCACTCAGACTTCTTTTGCTTCATGCCAACATCCATCGGAGGCTCGCGGTTTGTGATTGTTCCAGCTTCCAAAGATTGCGTTTCTCAGAATCTCGGTCATAGAATCGGCCATGGGCCCGGCAAAACCAAGCATGCAGGAGCTCTACGCAAGCCCGGCGGACTGGGTGGTCCACCAAGAGACTATCACACGGCTGTATCTTAATGAGAAGCGGTCGCTGCAGGAGGTCATGGAGTACATGGCTGTGAACCACTTCTTCTTTGCAACGTGCGATTTCCCTTTTCAACCAGTAGCAAATGTGTTTCTGGCTGACAAGGCGCAGAATCAAGATGTACCGGACACGGATCCGGAAATGGGGCATCGACAAGAACAACAAGGCTACCGAAGTGGCTTACATGCTCAAGCTCAAAAAGCAGCGTCAGGCAGCCGGCAAGGAAACCATCTTTACAGTGCGCAACCGGCCGGTAGATTGGTCAGTCTACAGGAGTTTATGTTTCTTTAAGTATGCTTTGAATATAGCGGCTGACTTGCAGACAATTTCAGGGGTGATATTGAACGTTACCTGGCGCGGACCCCTGAGTTCTGGGCCAAGCACGGCGACGATGCTCTCGACCTGAGCAACTGCCCGCGAGACATCACCTGCCAAACCCCGCCAGGTTCGCCGCAGCCAACACCACAATCCGTCCCATTGAAGCTGGAGGCCGCGCAAGAACTCCGCATCCACGAGGAGATCCTGCGCTTCTTCCGCACCTACACCGAAGGGTCGTTCGAGCAGGGCCTCTGGGACCTCTCGCCCGCCCACCAGCGCTATTTCGGCCCCGGCGGCGCCCGAGCCCATGCCCGCCTCAACGCCTGGTACGACAAGGTGCGGAACGTCTCGGATTGGCCCGGCCGCGATGCCGACGTCGTCCGCCTAGTCAACCACATGCTGGACGACCTCCCGCAGCTCATCAAGGACCAGGATTTCACCCTGTTCCCCGCGCTGATGCGCTGCTGTTTCTACCTTTCCGCCCGCCGGCCGGCGCTCGGGAAGGCGGTGATGCAGTTCGTCGCAGGGCTGTGCCGCGTCATTCTGGGCGGGAAGCACCCCATGACCTTGGCCTGGTTGCGACTGCGGTCGTTGACCACGTCTGAGTACCTGCTCGTGCTGGAGGGGACGGCTAAGGTCCGTCTCGACCAGCTGAGCAACGACGGCGATAGTACGCAGAATGAGATCGCAATCAACGCCCTACGGGACTATCTCCTTGTGCTCAGACTGCAGGGCTCGGGAGCAGTCAGCGAGATCGACCGCGTCACACGCGAAGCGCTGGAGCAGCTCTCGCGGCCGGGCCAACCAGCGCTGTCCGCCGCGCAGTGCCGCCTGCTCCTCGGCACGGCGACGTCGTTCATCACCTGCCGGCGGTTTGCCGAGGCCGAGGAGGTCCTGAGCCGGGTAGGCGCCTGTCTGCCGTCCACTGCCACGACACACCGCTCCCCGGCGCAGCGCGTGCTCCCGACCTACCTCTTCATCATGGGCTTCCTGCGCTACGTCACGGGCCGGCCCGACGAGGCGATCAACTACTTCTTGCAGACGTACAACGCGCTGGAGAAGGCGCGCGGGCCGTACAGCTCTGCGGTGGCTGACATTCTGTTGGCGCTGATCGATTTTCCGGGGCTGTTGCAGCGGCCGGAGGATATGGAGCACTGGCGGAAGAAGCTTGCCGAGGTGCAGGCGGTGATGCTGGCCTGTGTGGGAAAGGGGGCCAAGCAGACGGCGGGCGATGATCATGGTTCGACGTGGGATGGGCCGCTGGACACCGACGTGAACACAGGCACGTGGTAGACAAGTTGGTGGGCGGCAGTGTTGAGAGGTTAAGGAGAGATCTGTGTCTCGTTGGCTCCAGTCCGTCCGTGAATTCATCAGTTCCACCTGAACGTTTGGAAGAGGTACATAATAATCACTCAACAGGTTTCTCCAGTGTATCTCAAGAATAGCTCTATTTTAAGAAGCATATAGAAACATGTAGTAGTTCGAAGTCCTGAATATGCCAGTTGGCTGGCGGAGGACAGCATAGGTGCTCATGCACAATTCAGGTGCCATCGACAACTGAAGTAGAATGCTAGTACTGCGCTTATTAGCAGGCTCCAGCTGACTCGATTGGGAGGAATGCGTGTGTCTCACTTTGGCACCTAACTTGATCCTTTGCCTGTCCACATCAGTCTCGTCAGTGTGCTAGTTCCCACACTAAAACGGAGCTACAACAGCGTTCATGTTACCAGCACATCTCTCGATTGTGTCCATGACTGGCCACCTATTACTCGAGCCTAAACTCTGCCATTCGTCAAAAGTGACACTAGCTAACACGGAGTAGATTTCTCCCTCCCATTCATTGATCGCGTCCACAGCTCTCCTTCATGTTTTATCAGCTTCCAGTCACAAGCTGCTAGGCTGCTGCCGGCATTGCGAGTTGTTATTCCCAGAGATCACGATACCTTAACGTAGTTACGTAGGTAATAGCCGAAATGGTAGTTTCCTCAATGAAGTTGTCACTGGGTTACACAAATGACCACGGGTGTCTCCTGCTATGAAACCTGGTGCAACGGCCGGGACGGTGACTTGACGAGGCCTTGGCAGGGTGGTTGCAGCGTCTCTGTGGGTGGGGAGCCTGATGCCCTTTCGGTGTTCCGTCCTGTTCAGTTACTGGCTGGGAATGGTCAGCAGCCCCTTCCCCACAGTGGGGCATCCCGCATCACTGCGGGGGACGCCGAACAGGGACAGGGCGCACCTGATCGACCAGGACGGGAAGGGGCTGGAGGCGGTTCGGGTGCTGCTTCCCTTTCATTCAAGATCCGGATCCAGGCTGCAACAACGCCTCCATCGTTCGACCTTTTCTTTTCTCTGTTTCACGGTCGGTAGTTCTGGTATTCCTCCTTTCATTCTAGACAGTGACTCCTACTTTTGAGAGGCCCAGTTCCCACAATGGCCAGCAGCCGGTACCACTTCCCCTCCAAGCCGCTGGCCAAACCCGATGCCGTTGTCACGGGTGGCACAAAGGGCTCGCACTACCGCTTCACTGTCTTGACCAACCGGTTGGTCCGCTACGAATGGTCTGAGGACGGCGGCTTTGAGGACCGTGTGTCCACTTTCGCGCTGTTCAGGTGGTTCGACGTCCCGCGCTACCGCGTCGTGGAGTACAAGGACAGCCTCGAGATCGTCACCGATAGCTTTCACCTCACCTACGACAAGAAGCAGTTTTCTTCGAAGGGACTGTCGGTCAAGGTTGGCAACGATGTCTGGCAATACGACGGCAAGAGCTACGGTGACCTGGGCGGCACTGCCCGGACGCTGGATGGTGCCTGGGGCCGCGTGGACCTAGAGCCGGGCGTCCTGTCCCGCAAGGCCTATGCCGTGCTCGACGACAGCAAGTCCATGCTGTTTGAAAACGGCTGGATTGCTACGCGTCGTCCGGGCCGCATCGATGGCTATGTGTTTGCCTACAATGGCGACCACAAGGCGGCCATCAAGGACTTCTACCGCATCTCGGGAAATCAACCGGTGCTACCACGCTGGGCCTTGGGCAATTGGTGGTCTCGCTACCACGAATACACGGCCGCCGAGTACCTCGAGCTCATGGACCATTTCAAACACGAGTCCATTCCCTTAAATGCCGCTGTGATCGACATGGACTGGCACAAGGTCAACATCCCTGGCAAGTACGGCTCTGGATGGACCGGCTACAGCTGGAACCGCGACCTCTTCCCGGACCCCCAAGGCTTCATGAAGGAGTTGCGGAAGAGAGGTCTGAAAGTGACGCTCAACGACCATCCAGCCGACGGCATCCGCGCGTATGAGGATCAATACCAGGCGGTAGCCAAGGCAATGCACCACGACACCTCGCATGAGGAGCCAATTCCATTTGACTGCACGGATCGGAAGTTCCTTGATGCGTACTTCGACGTCTTGAAACTTAACCTGGAGAAGCAGGGTGTTGACTTCTGGTGGATCGACTGGCAGCAAGGCACCAATTCAAAGATTCCTGGCGTGGACCCGCTGTGGGTGCTGAACCACTATCACTACCTCACCAGCCGGCGGAACTTGAAGACCCTGGACAGGCCATTGACCTTCTCTCGGTACGCTGGCACGGGCTCTCATCGGTACCCGATTGGCTTCTCAGGTGACACGCAAATCACCTGGCAAGGCCTGGAGTTCCAGCCCGAGTTCACTGCGACGGCCTCCAACATCGGCTACGGCTGGTGGAGCCACGACATTGGCGGCCACACCAACGGCGTGCGTTCCAACGAGCTGACGGTGCGATGGGTGCAGCTCGGTTGCTTCTCGCCAATCCTGCGCCTGCACTCTACCAAGAGTATGTGGAACTCCAAGGAACCGTGGAACTTCGAGAAGGATGCACACAAGACCATCAAGGACTTCCTCGTCCTCCGCCACCGCCTGATCCCCTTCCTCTACACCATGAACATCCGGGCAAGCTACGAAAACGAGCCGCTCATCCAGCCCATGTACTGGAACCAAAAGTACGCCGAGGCGTACACGGTGCCAACACAGTACTACTTCGGCCCCGACCTGATCGTGGCACCCATCACCTCCCAGAACAGCTCCACCACCCTGATGGGCGGCGTCCGCGCCTGGCTGCCACCGGGCCGCTTCGTCGACCTGTTCCGCCCCCACCTCGTGTACGACGGCGACCGATACGTGCACCTGCACCGCGACCTGACGCGGATCCCCGTGCTCGCCAAGGAGGGCACCATCCTCCCGCTGGACACGACCGCCAAGCTAGCCAACGGCTCCCCGCGCCCGACCGAGATCACCATTCTCCTCGTGGTCGGCAAGGACGCGCACTTTGAACTGGTCGAGGAGCCTGAGAAGGACAGCAGCAGCAGTAGCAGCAGCGACGACAACGACGCCCGCCCAGCGCTGAGCTCGTACGTGCGCACGCCCATCTCGTGGAACCAGCGCGACGGCGTGCTGGTGATTGGGCCCGAGTGGAACGGCGCCAGCCGGTGGCGGCAGTGGAACGTCAAGCTGGTCGGGCACACCAACGCCGACGCTGTGCAGGCGCTGGTGCCCGGCTTCCGCGTGTCGCGCGACGAGGCCGACGGCTGCACGACGATTGCGCTGGGCAACGTGCACCGCTGGAGTCCGGAGGGGTTCGAGATCGCGCTCGGGGCGGATCTGCAGCTGGATGTGGTTGACATCAACGCCCGCGTGTTTGATGTGTTGCACCGCTGTGAGATGTGGTATGATGACAAGGACCCTGTGTGGGATGCGGTGGCGAGGTCGGGTGACGCCGTCCAGACAAGGGTGGAGAGGTTACAAAAGCTGAATGTGGATAACGCGCTGAAGAACGCGGTGATGGAGATCTGGGCGGCGGACGGGCGGTCCCCGGGGAGTGCGAAGGGGCATGAGGTCTGGGTGGATGTGAAGGGCGGTGAGACGGGGGAGGGGATTGAGGAGGTGCTGAAGGAGTATGTCATTGTATGAGCGGGCGATCTGTTCAAGCATGCGGATTTTCACTTGGGGCGTGTCTTGTTCGGCCTTCTCATCTTAGCTGTGGTTGCATGTTGCTCGTTATTTGCTGGTCTGCATTGCGCATCTCTATCCTCAGGTAGCTGCGTGGTTACTGTTCTTGCGCGAGCGAGACATATGATGCACATCTCCACCGGGGGTTTTACAGCTGGCATTATGGGCAACGGGATATCTTTCCATATTCTATCCAAGCAACTATTCAGTATTTTCGATGTTTAAGCCTGTGCCTTCAACGCACCGTCCAATAGCCACTGGCCCACTATGTCAATCACCTTGGTCGTCTTGATCTTCGCGTCTTCCAGAAGAGGCGGATCATTGCCAGCCAAGTTCACAAGATTTTCCTGGTCATACCCGTGAACGGTGTCTGGCACCAGCAGCCACTTGTACCGCGAGCCGTCCGCCTTGTTTTCTTCCCACGCGAACCTCTCATCACCCTCCGTAATCAACACGCCGTTCCCAACCGGCTCCTCGCGCCCGACCACCTCGTCCAGGCCCGGCACCCGCTTTCCCGCGAGCCTGCACGCCAGGCGCCACGCCTCGGGCCCCAGCAGATCCATCTCGCACGCTACGATGAAGATGTTGTTGGGCAGGTCCTCGCGGCGGGCACGATACGGGCACAGCAGCGGGTCGTCGTAGCGCTGGCCGGCGCTCACGTACGCCCAGTCGAAGAGCTTCCCCATGGCGACCAGGAAGTCGGTCTCGCGCGCGCGGAAGCCGCCCAGCGAGGGCTTGTAGCGGCGCAGGCACTCCTTGGGCACCTCCTGCGGCCCGAAGTCGACGACCGGGTAGAAGGGCACGGCCGCGCGGATGCGCTCGCGCACCGACGGCAGCTGGCTCGCCGCCAGCGTCAGGTTGCCGCCCGCGGAAAAGCCCGCCAGCGCGACGCGGGCATGGTCGATGGGGAGCGTGCCGTCGGCGAGCACGCAGCCGATAAGCGCCTCGATGTCGTGCACGGCCGTGGGGAAGGGGTGCGCCGGTGCCTTGGCGTAGTCGAGCGCCACGACGAGGAACGAGTGCCGCTTGGCGAAGGCCCGGTTCCAGGCGTCGTTGTCGTGCGCCTGGCCGATAACGAAGCCGCCGCCGTGGATGGTCAAGAGGGTGGGGAACTTGGCGGAGGAAGTGGATGGGTCGTAGCTAGGCGGAAAGAAGATGCTGGGATGAGGTTAGCGATCATCGCTGGGACTCATGGTCCGAACCGAGTAAGGGGAGACCTGAGCTTACCGGACCGACAGAGACGCGCGCACAGGATAGGACTTCGCCAAATCCGGCTCGCTCTCGCCCGGTGAGACGAAATACTTCTTGGCCTCGCTGTACATGAAGATGGGCTTGAGCAGCAGCTTGGACCACATGAAGGCGAGCACGGCGTATTTCAGGCGCTCGGGCAGGGGCAGGGTCGGCGCGACGAACCCCGTCTCGCTCCCGCCGGTCGCCTCGAAGGCTGTGGTCGCTGCCACTGCCTCTGCCATGTTGAAGGCTACTCAGTCGAATTGTCGACTGTGTGTCTTGAATGCTGGACTCCGGTCAGGAAGGGGGGACCGTGTTGGGTCCTGAAGTATCCGCTCCGCATTGGCGTGGCCTTTATCATTTGTACATATGATCCCTCGCTATTGCCGATGCGGTAGGGTAGCAATTGAGTTTGCTCAGCACTGAACGAGCCCCGCAGGCCGCAGGGTGCCGTGATCCGAACATTCGGTATCTGGGACGGCACAACACGGCCAGGTTGGTTGGTTCTGGCTGGGACGGCTGAGATTGGATGGTTCGAACTCAGACTGTCGAGGCCGCTAAACATGGATGTGGATGGACGGCAACGTGGCTCGAAGTCCGAGTCGCACTTGCAGCTGTCTTGATGATCCCATCTCAGCCCTAAGGCAGAGACGCGAGCAGCTCATCACCTTGCTTAGGTACCGACAGATCCTTCGCGAGCAGCATCCTTGCAGATTGTGTTCCGATAACGTTAGACGCCAAATGGGCGAGGGCTGGTAAAGCTAACAGAGCTTCGCCTGCTGCCAGGCCGAAGTACCTGGCTCGCCTGGGCAAGAACGTGCCTGCCCGCCCAAGGGATGTGCTGTAGTGGGGCGACCGTGATGTCATCGGCGCAACCACCATAACAGGCGTCGGCATGCGCCTTCCTGAGCTCTTGTAGCTTGCTGAACAGCTCATCTCGACTTCTCCAGAAACAGCTTGGAACACCTCAAACATCGCATTTCCGGTCGACTTAAAAATCAATCACTCCACCGAGCGGCAACCCACTCTAAGACCCTCAAGCCCACATCTCACGACCCACAAACCAACGCAACCATGAACCGACTCCATCCGCGGTTGTTCTCGGCAGTCCGGCGACCTCTTCAGAGATCGCTGCCAGGGGTCCGGACCACTGCAGTTCTCCCAGCTCGCAGTTACAGCAACGGCAACTCGTCCTCACCCAAATCCGCCGAAGGGCCCAGCGCGGCCAGCGGCGGCGCCCGCAGCAAGGAGGCAGTCGAGACCGGCTCGAGCCCGACCGCGGGCGTCATCCCGGACTCGCTCGCCGACGGCGACGCGCGCGGGCGGACGGGCGGTGGCAAGCCGCTTGAAAGCTCCCACGCAGCGCCGCCGCAGCCCAAGATCAGCAACGCCAGCGTGCCCGGCCAGCGGCCCAAGTTGACGCCCGAGCAGCAGGCCGAGGTGGACGAGCACAACAGGGACTTTGAGAAGAAGCACGGCCGGGCGGACTCGGCGGCGGATGATAAGGTCGATACCAGCTTTTGGAGTGGCAAGGGGTCGAGGTATAACAAGGACTAGGCGGGGGCGGGCGGGAAGCGTACGGTTTGGAGAGGGAGAGTGGCTCTCGTCGGGTTCGTGAAAGCACGCAGGTGAAGGTTGTCGGTTGTTGTCTTGTATACGGTGTTGTGTTCGTACTCGATTGGGGGTCTGCGAGCGTTTGGCTACTAAGCACAGCGATCACATTGAAGTCCTGACCTACAGCGACGAAACTCATTGAGATGACGCATCAGGCAGGTGAACTGTTTACGTTCGATTATGAAGGCGATTGGAAGCGTACGATGTAGCTGGATACTCCATCTTAACGCCCTGGTGTTAAGCACCTCACCTGCACCGGAATGACGGGGTAATGGTACCTATGAATGCACTTCATCGTTTGAAGCAACCTCTCTGCCAAGTGATCCAGTCCAGCTGTAACCATTTTGCGGGGTAGCTTACATACGAAGGGCGCGCCTGCCTTGTACTGCCCACTGCTAGGCACCGATGACGCGGGTTCATTCTACCCTTAAACCCAACCATTACCAACACGGCCAGACAGGACCATCCTGTCAGAAGCAGTCAAATCTCAAAATGGCTGCAGACCTTCAGCTCCCCCATCAACTGCCCGCAGCGTACAAAACGCTGACTGCCCGGTGCCATTGCAAGTCCACCCACTTCACCGTCCAGGTGCCGACCTCAGCCCTTCCGCTGCCCGTGCATCTCTGCCACTGCAGCATCTGCCGCACCACCCATGGCACCTTCTGCTGCTTTCACGCACCGTTGCCGAAGGGAGTCGAGCCCGAGTTCGTCGCGCCGTCCTCCATCGATTCCTCCCTCACATCGTACATCCACTCCCCCGATGCCCCCTGCGAGCGCTTCTTCTGCTCCACCTGCGGCTGCCACATCGGCGACAGAGACCTGAAGCCAGACCCAGAGACAGGCAAGCCCGAATGGCGCGTGGCCACCTCCATCTTCACCGCGCCCCACGACGAGGCCACCTTCCAGCTGCGCTCGCACTGCTTCACCACCCGCGCCACCGAGCCCAACCTCTCCACCTGGCTGCCCTCTGTCGGCTCACGCACCATGCACATCTGGAACCCCTCCCCGGAAGATCCGGAGTTCCCCTTTGCCACTCACGCAACCCCGCAACCGGACATCGCCGACGACCAGCTGCTGGGCGAGTGCCACTGCGCCGGCGTGCGCTTCACCCTCGCTGCCCCGTCGCGCGCTGAGGCGGATCACCCGCTGCTGTCGCGCTTCCTCCGGCCAAACCCCACGCCCTCCTCCTCTTCCTCCTCGTCCAGCGACAACGACCCTGCTGACCCCTGCGCCCGCGCGACGGGTCCGTCCGCGCAGAAGCGCGTCGCGTGTGTCTGCGTCTGCGACGACTGCCGGCTGGTGTCCGGCGCGCATGCCGTGCCCTGGCTGTACGCGCCGCTGTGCGCGCTCTCACCCGCGCCAAAGGTGGGGCTTGAATCTGAGGGGGAGCAGTATGGCACGCTGAAGTGGTACCGCTCGTCGGAGAAGGTGCGGCGCGCGTTTTGTGGCACGTGTGGTGCGACGGTGTTCTATGCTGTGGATCACCCGGCGGAGAGGGGGGAGGGCGAGGATGGGTTGGTGATTGATGTTGCGGTGGGGATTATGAGGGGGAAGGGCGGTGGTGGGTTGGCGCTCGAGAAGTGGTTGGCCTGGCGGACGGGCCGGTTGGCGGGGATGAGGAATGGGAGAGCGTTTGATAAGGTGTTTGCTGAGTCGCTGGCGGAGGGGATGCGGGAGTGGGGGGTCAAGAGGTATGGGGAGAGTGTGGACTTCAATATTCCGCAGGATCCCAAGGAGTGGTGAAGAGGAATTTGTATCCGTTGGGCGCCGTCGGGTAGGGGGTGAAGGATTGGAGAGGTAAATCTATACCAGCGGTCTACTTTGTGCGTCATGGCTTGCTATCATTATCATTCGTGTTTACGTGAAATCTTGTTCAAAGCCGTTTGTCCTTGCCTGAATCGTGGTCAATTTGTCCTAGATTCCCGCCCTTCATATAATCCCACAGCCAGTAATCATTCGAAACCCCAGGTCATCCCGGTCACTATGTCTTCCCGGATCCAACCCGTCGGTAATCGTAGCGTGAGAGCCCATCTCTTCCGATTCATTCTCTGCTTCACTTGCGGTCCCATCGCTCCGGCTCGCCGGCCAATGCTCTCTTTCTCCGTGGTGATGATGGTCCGGCGACTGCGCTTCGTCGTATGGTGGCGGCGGGTCGAGTGCGCCTGATGCTGTGGCGTTGACAACCATGACAGACGCAGCCTCTTCCTTCATGGCAATCTCGTCTTGCTTTGCTTTGCGCCTGCGGTAGCTGAGAAAGGCAAAGACGCAGGTGACGAGCAGGAAGAAGCCGAAGATGGCAACGACGATAGCCGCGATGACGCCCGGTGATAAGCCTCCGCTGTCCGAGTTATCAGCGGGTTCTGTCCGCCAGGGTACCCCGTCATTATTATTGTTGTTGCTGTTGCCGTTGCCGTTGTTGTTGCTTGGGTCCACAAAAGGTGGTGGAAACGGTGGAGGATTGTTGTAGTAGGGCGTGTCCCGTGGTTGCGGCGCACTGATGGTGCGTTTTCCTGGTAATTGGATGATGGCTGGCATGTTGCACAGACTTCTGTGATAACTTGAATATCGATCCAAGCAAAGGAGGTGACATGGGAGATGTAACGGCGCTAGAGACAAGTCACCCGACCCACGAAGTGGACGGAGGGGCTTCCGTATACTCATATAGACAGCAGATAGCAGACTCGGGTCATACGGGAAAGGCATGCACATCGGGTGCTCCCTCAACCCCGAGCCCAATCGTCGTTCTGCTATGAAGCCGATTGTCCCAGACAAGTCTTGAGCAGCGGCTGTGATACGACGCCACAACGCTTCAAGGCCGAAGGCCGCATGCTGAGCGGGAGCCACCGGACAACCTCCACCTGGCTTGTCCGCAGCGAGTGAGAAGGCCGATGTGCCACTGGTGTACCTTCTTATTGGCTACAAACCTGGTTTTGTGTCCCAACCCGAATCTGATTTGATGGAGGGGGAGAAACTGGGGGTTAGTGGCAGTGAACACCACTCATCGACACATCGTCAGCACGACTTCTGCATCGCAGCGCCACCTGGGTCCCCAGCGCAGATAACTCATTCTGATTCTTCCCTGGATGCATTCTATGTGCAAGAGCAAGTGTCTGAAACAGCAGCGAATTCGGCGGGTTTCAGTCGGTGTGCTTCTGTGAGAGGACGTCCGCCAAGCGAGGAAACAGTCCACTCTCCACAGAATCGAGCCAATCCTCAACACGGTACAAGAACCAGCCTTCGCACTCCAGAACAGCGCGGAAGAAATCAGCCTTCAGGGTGCCATACGTCGCCTCACTCTCCCACAGCGGCCACAGCTCCTTCATCTTGGCGATGTAGACCTTGCGGAGCTTCGTCTGGTCGTATTCCATCAGATGCACCCAGTACAAGCTGATTTTTCCTTCGGTGTCTAGTCCGTCCTCGTCTTGCTCGCCCCCTTCACTCGCATTCCCATAACAATCTCTATCCGGCTCCTCCTCCCGTGTGCCACCTTCCAAGAAATCCGGCACATCGGTGACTTGCCAAAGCGGTTGGCACGAGGCGCCTTCCCAGTCAATGATTGCTGTGACCTTGGCATCCTCGTCTATGAGGATGTTCTTCAACGACAGGTCGTCGTGCCAGAGGGCGGTCCGCTCCGCTGGGTTCTGCAGCGGCGGAAAGATCTTGGGAAGCGATTCTGTCAGCCGCTTGGCCAGGTGCAGGGTCTCTTCCGCCTCCTCGCGAGTATCCTCGTCGTCGGCTTCCTCTTCCAGAACCTTCGTTGACTCCTTCTCAGTGATGCTGAAGTAAGCGCTCAAGTAGTCGTGACTGGTTCGAAACGGCCCCCTGGGAATGTCGTACTCAAAATGATCCCCAGCGAAGAAGGATTCTGAGACCAGTCGACCGAGTTGCAAATTGAGCTTTGCCAACTCGGAGACGTTGCTGGTGGAACAAAGTGTACCCATCGAGTGAAACTTCGCGTCCTCGAGACTGTGACGGAAAAGCTGGCTTTGAAACTCATCAATCTGCTCCGTGATCCAGAATTTTTCGGCCATAGACGACTTGCGCCATCGCCTGTAAGCTGATACGCCGGGCATGAAGTCCATGAGAATCCACTCGAAGCCGATTTCATTGTCTTGAGAATCGTCGTAGGCGATGACCTTGAGTACGGGCACCTGAGTCATTCGACGAACCCAGCGGAGCGTCGTCACCTCACCTCTCGTTTTGTGTCCCGGATCGACGGGTAGAGAAACGCGCATCAGCGATTTGCCCTTCGGAGTGTCGACGGAAATAAACCTTGTTGAAAGCGCCCTGGTCGTGGAAGGCAACGTGGCAGGTTTCTTCCTCGGCAAGACCCAGGGCTGTCCTGCATACTTTCTCGATGGCAGGAAGCTGCGGCTCTCGAGTCCAGCGCGGCGTGAGGGTGAGGGAGTTGTCGTCCCACCTGAGTTCGTCGCGGATTTGGGTCTTTCATGTTTCCAGAGGCAGCTTGGTTTGAAATTTCGACCTGAATCTCCATCGGGGAGCCTTTCGTGAGAAATGTGAAGATGATGGCGGACGGACAATCACAGCGGCGATAATGCAGACGATACAGCACCTATGATGCCCACGACCTAATCGCAGAACTCGTGCTTGCCTCAGATATGTCGTCCCCAGTGGTCGGCTGAGAAGTGTCGAGGGCGCGTTTGCGGATGTGCGAAAGGAAGAAATGGTCAGGTACAAAATGCGAATGCAAATGCAATCGCGAAAGAAAAAATGCGTGTCACTGCCAACCTTCCAGGTTCGGACAAAACCTGCGGTTAACTGATTAGCAATTTGAGAAGTAGCGGGTCAGGCTGCACAAAACGCAAAGGACTAAGACGCCAAGTTGAGAAGGTTTCCCAGACTCGGAACGCACTCTCTATAGAGATCTCAACTTCTGGCTCGACATGCAATGCGTTCGTTTTCTCAACCTTCTCATCCAACTGTTTCCATCTCTGTTTTTGTTGAATTCGACGTGACTGATTCGTGTCTCTTTATCAGGTCGCCAAAAACGACGAGTGGAATCTTCAGATTCAAGTCAATTCCCATCCCGATACCGCCACCTTGCAAGAGTTCTCACCCAACACTGTATCAGGCCCGGTCTGGGTCCCGCGGACTGCGCCAATGACACCGGAGGAGATTAGGAAGGCTTTCATGGAGGGCATCAACTTCAAGAAGAAGAAGAAGGGAAAGTGGGGTTGATTGCATCGCAGTCGGGGAGTGGCGATGGAGCATCAATACTACCAGAACCGGTCTATCAGGTATGATAGCATTCTATCTTCACATACATAAGAAGAGGAATCTGGAGTCACTGTTATGCTCCCAGTGAGCCTCGTCTATCAAATACCAGCCAGGTTTTCTATATGGACTGAAGACCTTAGCGAGTGGCCCTGGTTGTACAACGAAAGCTGGTTTTTAGGGTGAGTGAGACAGGCTCCAAAAGTCGTATGCCACCTGAGCTACGCCGTACTATCTTTGTTGAATGCTAGCTTGTTTCTCAAAACAGATCATGACCACACAACAATGCATTGCCGGCTTTTACCAGGCTTGTCCCAGGTTTGTCCAGAAGATGGTCCGATAAATAGTCCAGAAGCTTTGCGGGGACGTTGTCAAAGAGATTGTCAACGAGATTGTAAATGAGCTAAGTTAACTAGTTATTCTGGTAAAAGACCACGAGTCTAACGTACCAGTTCGGATTGAGGCTGTATCTTTCAATAATGCCAGAATTCAACAAGGACATCAGATTTGCTTGCTCTACTATTTCTGACTCTCCACCCATTCTACACGCTCGCACTCAGATGTGTATGAACCTGCTGTCTGTCCCTAACCATTCAGGCTTACCATTACAGCTCGGCCTCGTCCATATTCCTCACAAACAACATAAACCACTTGACCGCGTTAATATGATTCAGCACACTGATCCGCTCATCCACAGTATGGATCGACCCCAGCCCAGGCCCGTCCTCAGGGTCAAACCCGGGCGCAAAGCGGAAGATATGCCTCGTCAAATCCCAGTAATACCGCGTATCAGTATTGCCCGTCATGATCCCCGGCGTGACAATGACATCCTTGCCATACAGCGCGCGCGTCGTGCCCGCCAGGACTGAGAACGGGCTCTTACCCGACCCAGCCGCGGGCGTGACGGGCGCAACCTCCAGCTCATGAGCCGGCGACGAGAGGATGATAGACGACGGCGTCTCCTTGCCGTCAAACGCATGCAGCGTGAGGTTGTATTTCCGCGCGATGGCGCCCGCAAGCCGGGCGACGCGGTCCTTGACCACCTGGGTGGTCTCGCCGATGTTGATGCGGTGGTTGACCACGGCGGTGACCCGCTCCGGCAGCGCGTTGACCTTGACGCCGCCCGCGATGACGTCGACGGCCTGCGAGGTCTGCATCAGGTACTTGATGTCGGCGCCCTGCTTGGCGGCTTCGAGGGCGAGGTGGTCGGGCTTGGTTTTGCAGGTGCCGTGGGAGGAGGAGGAAGAGGAGAGGCGGCGGCTGAGGAGTTTCTTCAGCTTGTCGGGAAACTCGGGCGAGTAGGCTGCGCCGCACTGCAGTTGGGTGTAGTAAGGGTTGGAGTCGTCGAGGCGGGTGCGGTACTGCTCGGCTTCGATCTGGGTGATGAGCTCGCTCAGGATGCCGATGCTGGTGTGGTCCGATGGAATGGAGGAGTGGCCGCCTGGCGTGCGAACGGTGATGAAGACATCGGTGTACCCCTTCTCGGCCGTGCCCGGCTTCGCGAAGAGAGTGCCCCACGCTTGCTCGAAGTTGCTGCCTTCATCGACGACCACCGCGATGCCGTCGTTCCCGTATCGATTTTTGATGAAGGATGCGAGTTGCGATGCCCCGCGGGTGCCGGAACACTCCTCGTCAAAGCCAAAGGACAGAAGAAGCGTCCGCTTGGGCTCAAAGCCAGCCTCGAGCAGCAGCTCGACCGTCTCCATAGCGGCAATGAGCTGGTTCTTGCAGTCGTCGGCGCCGCGGCCCCAGATGTTTTTGCCATCGTAGGCACCGCTCCACGGAGGATAGGTCCAGGAGTCGATGGTCTTGGCCGGAACCGGCACGGTGTCCTGGTGGGCCATGAGGAGGGTCGGTTTCAGCGAGTCATCGCTGCCTTTCCACGTGTACAGCAGGCCATGGGTGTTGACCTTCTCCACCAGCAGCCTCTCGTGGATGAGCGGGAATGTCTTCTCCAGATACTCATGGAAGCTGTAGAAGACATCCCACCGCGGGTCATCTCCGATAGCGCCGAGGTCGTCAAATGACTCGGTCTTGACCTGGACGGCGTCCGACAGGCGGCGGATGGTGGCATTCCGGAAAGTCTGGCTAGAGAGGTGCTCGTATGCCTTATCGAGGTCCGGGTGGTTGCTGGGCAGGAGCGGATCTGGTTGGGTGCATCCCGACCTGAAATCCTGCTCCCGGGTCGCCGAGTGAAAGAAGCGGTCGAAGAAGGTGAGGTCGGGGAAGCCGACGAGCAGGAAAATGAGGGCGACACAGGCAAGTGCCCAGCGTCGACGCCGCGAATGCTGCGAGTGGCTGGGGTGCGTTGAGCCCGTGTCGACGGGGAGGACGGGCGCCGCTGCGGACTTCATGGCGCTGTTGGTGTAGGCCGAGCCGGTTCAGGTTTGTTGTGGTTCTAGGAGAGAAACCAGGCGATGGCGCGAGCGAGCCCTGAAATGCCAGCATTCAAGGCGAGTCCCGCCGCTTATCGGTGTCGCCCGGTGGCGGGGCAAGGATCCTCCGGCCGGCCGAGGTCCGATCCGGCTGCTCGCCTGCTCACCTGCCGTTTTGGGAACTGGTGAAGATGGAGCACACTGAGGCCGCGATCCTTACGTAAGGCGCTGTCCTGACTCAGTGTCCACTCCTTTGCCGCCTTATCTCAAACGCACGTTTCGAGCAGGCAGTTTGAGACACCAAGAAAAAGCAAGCGGACCCAGGAGCAAAAATAAGAAGCGTTGCGGGAGGTTATGAAGTCTCCAACTACACGTAGTTAGTTATGAGTATCACAAGAATCGTAAATTGGAGAGTCCAAACGCGGTATCGTTTCACCAGTATGCCGCATGCCAGATACAGAACACATGTAAAGCGCTACATCTTGGGGGATTGACAGAAGCTATGCTCATTCCACCATCAACCACCGTCTCGCACTCACCTAGACGTACTTTAGACTTGCTGTCAATCTGCGAATCGAGTCCAGCGGACATAGGCCATGGGCTTGCCTCTTGGTGGCTACCCAAGTACTAGGTACCTACGCGTACCACGAAACGTATTTTTTTTTCCTTTTTCACAGACACTGGCATGAAGAGCTGTCCGTATCTCTCTAGATGCACACACCAACCTCTGAGGACAACAAGTACTAGCTCCATCCATCAACTTTCTGTCCATTAATTAGGGTGGTTTCGCAAGAAATATTCGAGTTCGGAGTGAGTCTCACGCTGCCAGTGGCTATTTACGTGGAGCTACTGAAGCGATGAGATTCCTTGGATGAGTTCAATCATGCAAATTTCCATTTCGTTGTGGGTGTAGTGAGCATACCCCAGGTAGGTAATGTTGTGAACAACCCGGAGAGTCAGCTGTTCATATCCTGCATCGAGACGCCGCCGATTCTTCCTAGCCCTCGTCACGCTTTAGGCATCAATCTCCCACTGGATGTCCCCTAAGTGCGCTTCATGGTTCCCATCCTTGCCCTTGCTTTCTTTCTACCATTGTTAATGGCCTGACAGCCATGAGAGTAAGGCGTAGGTATCCGAACTCAACTCGAACCTCAATCTAAAAATGGAGCGAGGTACATACTTAACAGCTTGGCGCATTCGAAAGTGAAGATGCGGTCGTGGGCGTGCACATCTTCCCCATATGCCATATGCAGCAGATGCTGGAGCCGGGTCCCATCCCGGTGACTTTCTAGTGCCAATCCAGTCCAAATCAGGCCTGCGGTTCTGGTTCAGGGCGACCGGGGCATGGCAGATTGGAAGCAATGTTCGGCTGCCAAGCTCATCCATCGCCTCGCATCTGGTTTGGAACAATTCTGAGCCTTTTTCTTTTGAAGGAACACCGCCGCCTGCTATGGTTACATCAGCCACAAAGATGGTCTATTTTTGCGATCACCAGCCAGTCGAGGGTTGCAGCAGGCAGCGTGACGACTCCACTATCAAGGACGATGAGCCCGGGGTCAGGCTGACCTGGTGGGTACCGCGAGTGAATTTAGGCATGTATGTAATATCTGGGCAGGGCAAGTCGTCGTCTGAGACCTTGAGACTGACGGAGCTTCAGCTGGGCGTCATCACGCTCTTGTGTTGTCGCAACTGGCGCTCATTCCAGATAATCTCACGTCGTGGTGGTGGAAGTTGAGCTCAGCTTCGATGCAGCCAGTGGGCGTCTTGGATTCGGCCAGTGGAGCGCTCCAACGGCATCACGGGTGCACGACGCGCCAGGGGAGAGCGGGGCGGTCCCCCGCGATTCGGAAGCCGCTTGCCTAAATGTCAAGACGCTAGCCTCACTAGCGAGCGGCGGCTCGCACTGATAGGCACCGGTTACGCCCACCTTCATCTCTCATCTGCTGATGTCGAGTCCGAATTCACCATGGCCCAGGGGGTCTGCGCCCCGCCTCAGGATTCTGCGAAGGATCAGTCTGGTTTAAAGGCCCGCCATCGCCCAAGTTCAGCAAGCCTGCGCAGATGCTCTGGCTGGATTTCTTTGTTCAGTTGCTACTAGTATAAACGTCTGGTCGGTTGATCAGCAAACCTCCAGCTTGTTTTCATGTCGATCACCCTCCCTGCCCCAACAAACGTGGCGTCAAACGCCAACAACTGAACCGACCGCGCCGACCACCCTTGGCACTGGCACCCCTGGTCTCCACGGAACTAAATACCATATTTACCTCACTCTCTCTCCTCCGTCACTCTCGTTCAATATCCTCCACATCACGCCAACCGACAATGACGAACTGTCTCACAGCCCTCTGTTTCTGGAAGAAGAGGCCCAGCCCGGAGCGCGCCTACAGCACGCAAGAAAAGCCCCCGCTTACACCGCACACCTCCGCTAGATCACCACCACCCGCATGGCAAGAAAAGCCACCCCTCGAGGTGGCCCATTTTGACCACCGCCCGCCCTCCGCCAATGTCCCCGTCCGCTCGCACGTCCACCCGGCCTACTCGGCTTACTCGACCCCTGTCAACTTGCCGGCCGCGACCAGCTCGGCGCACGCATTGGACTACGGGGCCACGCTGAAGGAGCAGAATGGCGATGAGGAGGAGGCGGCCCGGAGGAGGAAGGCTGCGCAGGAGGAGCAGGAGCGCTTGGATTTCTTCCAGATGATGTGATCGCGCGGGGCACGGTGCGCGGTCGAGCGCATCTTAGCGGAAACAAATACGGCCTAATGGCTGCGAAGCTGGGCGTGCGGTTTCGCGCCACTTCATGGCATTCGATGGATCGGCGGGCTGCCACGGCGGCGGAATGTGCGCTCCTGCTCCTTCGGTCCCTCGAAAACCAGGTTCCAGAGTCCGGGGCGTGGGGCTGTCCTCACCACAGCATGGACGCATCGCAGCGTCCCGAACGCTGCGCTGAAGAGCCTACCTCACCAGTGCCACACATCTCCGACGGCCCGATCCTTCCTCAACACTGCAATCCCCGAGGGTGCAGCCAGCCACGTCTGGCGTTGAGCGAAATCGAGCCGCCACCCGAGCGGCAGTCGACGTTCTCCGGGGGGCTTGGTTGGTCTCTTGGGAGGAGATGGTCTCGAGGTCATCCGCGATCCGCGGACCTCGTCATGCAGTAATCATCGACTTGAGCCAACCTTGCGATTCGCTGTACGCCTGGGCGGCAGCACCGCACTTGGGGGAGCTCCCTTCTGTGAGCGATGAGGGTAACGGGAGGCTGGATCGCGATCATGAGCCCTTGGCCCTCTTGTGATATACTTCGCGGATGGGGGTGGAAGCGGCGTGCTCGGTGTCAGACGAGTTGACAAGCAACTGGCCTGGGCTGGATTGTCACTCACCAACAGGGTGCGATGTGCCAGTTGAGACATACTGGGGAAGTGCCTCGTGCCCAGTTTAAGCGACACTGAATAGAAACATTCATTTGGTGCCGTCCGGATGCGAGCAAGAACCCCTTCATGTCGAACCTCGATGAAAGCTGGGAGAACCTTTGAGATTTTCTGTAGAACACCTCATCATGGGCAAACCTGCTAAGCTGCAAATCAATGACATGCCGAGTTTGGGCTTGACTGCTCCCACGCCGGATTCACCAGAACTGGCTGCTGAAGTGTAAAGGACGTTTGTCAGGGTTGTCCAGACGACAACAGGAGAGCTGAATCAGGTGCAGACAAAAAGAGCTAGGGCAGCTTGGCGATACGAAAGAAAGCGGTTCTTGGGCAAGGCAAACGCCAGTCCGTGCCTCGGATAGGGGTGGATCTGAAAGATCGAAGTATCGGGATGACCGATGCTACATCTGCCTACGAGCACGATTCGCAGCCGGCGGAAGACGGAGAGGTGCGGTCCGGTTCCGCTGCGTATTACTATGTGGCAGTCGACCTTATCATCAGAGCCTGTTGGAGACTAGAAATTTACTATGTATGCCACTTGTCCCGTGGCCCGTTTTGGGCAGCGGAGGTGAGCCCAATGTTTGCTTGGCTCAAGGACCGGGCCGCAACGCGGTTGGCGGAAGTTGCTTCCGGAGGCGGTACAGCCCGGTTCACCGGCGCCGATGCGCCAATGCCGAGCTTCGACGGCTTACGAGCAGTGGAGCAGCTGGTGTCAACGTCGGCCAACCAGTTCAACAGCAGCAAAGTGTTCCGTCGATGAAGACATCTCCACATGGATGACCATGCACCCTGATGCTGGCGCTGCAGGTTGTGGGGCCGGAAGCGCTGTAAGCGGGGCGAATCCAAGTCAAACACAACCCCTGCGGCAGAGTGCTGGTAAGGGATGCTGCCACGTCAAGTCCCTCGAGCCCCATCAACAACAACCTGACGGCCCACGCCTGTTTTCGAGACCCGGCGCGGGAAATTAGTGAGGCGGACTCGCAGGCGAGCGAGATGAGATGGACTCTCCAAGCAGCGGCAATGACAACGGGCGGAACAGTGCCGGAAAGGCCTGGCAAACGCACGGTTGGACGTTGGGCACCGTCCATGCTGCCACATCCGGCGTCCTGCACTGAGCCGGCCAGAGGGGAATGACCCGTTGGACGAGCCCCTGTGCGTTGCGCCAGCCAAAGCTCCAAGCCTGATTGACACCCACGACCTGACATTGAGGATGGCCCGTGCCGCACAACTCACTGGGCACCATGGCAGGCAAGTCGGGTGTTGATGCTCGGCGACTGCTGGCGCGGTGACTCAGTGCCAGCCACCCCCAGCGCGGCCCTCACTCCCAATACTGCCACCTCCCTGTTATCGCTCTGGATGCCTGCATCAACGTTGGCCTGAGAGAGGGGAGAGGTCACACGACCTGGTCAAGGCGTTGCACCGATATATAGCGAACCGAGCAGGCGTCCAAATCCCCTGTCTCCTTTCCATCCAAGCCCGACCCCTTCTCAACCTCGACGCCGACATCGTTGACGACTCGCCTCATATCTTGGTCATAACATCACAAGCACACCCATTCCCGTTACCGACCCCATCCTGAAGGACACCCTCATGCTAGCTTCCGCCAAGGATCGCGGCCCTCATCTTCCCGCTTCCCACACCTCCGGCACCAAACTGCATGAGGTGCCATCCGCAACCAAGCCAAAGATGGGCTCCCACATCGACGCCGACCCCACTCAGGCGGTCGACGGCCTGGTTCGGGCCATCCGCGACCTGACCTCAGACCCCAACTACAAGCTCGTGGCCGACGTCTTCAGCGAGTTCCTGTACGTCAAGGAGCAGAACAACAAGCTCTCCAGCTCGCACCAGGTCGTGCTCGAGGAGTACCGGAAGTTCCGCAACGACCTGGAGGGGCAGAAGGAGGTGATTGAGCACGAGAAGAAGGACCTGGAGCTGCTGGTGCAAGAGAAGGTGTCAGAGATCGTCCAGCTGAGCGCCGCCAGGACGAGGCTGGAGGGTGACCTAGAAGATACTCAGAAGAAGCTGGAAGAGGAGCAGAGGAACGCCGCTGAGGCTGCCGAGGCTGCTACCAGAGAGTATGCAAGCCTGCAGGAAAAGAGTGCTAGGGAATACGCCGACTTGGAGGAGAAGACGGCCAAGGAGTATGCGGGTCTGCAGGAGAAGACTTCTCAGGAGTACGCCGACCTGCAAGCCTCCAAGGCCGTTGTTGAAGAGGACAAGAGGAATGCCGAGGAGGCCGCCGCTGCCGCTGCCGCTCAGGCCGCGGACGAGATCGCGACCCTCACCCAGGCAAAAACTGGTCTTGAGGAGGTCAAGGCACACAACGAAGCCGAGATCGAGACCCTCAAGGGCAACGTGGCCAACCTAGAGGCAGCCAAGACCGAGCTCGAGCAGATCAAGGCTGATAACGAGACCGGGATTGCGTCGCTAAAGGAGAGAATTGCAACGCTGGAAGACGACAAAACGAAGCTGGAGGAGGAACTCGATGCGGCCAGGCAAGAGATCGCATCACTCAACCACACCATCGCCCAGAAAGACAGCGAAATCACGACACTGCAGGAGTCACTGCAGGCCGCCGAACAGCAAATCGCATCGCTGCAGCAGACGGTGGAGGAGAAGAACGCCGAGGTTGAGGACCTGCACAGCAAGCTGAAAGCTGAGGTCGAGCGAGCCGAGAAGGCGGAAGCGCATGGACGCGACCTCCAGGGGCAGCTGGACGACACCGTGCAGGACCTCCACGTCACGACGGGGAAACTCACCGACCTTGAGCAATACCGGCTCGTCCTGCGTAGCGAGAACGACGATACCTAGTAAGTCTGACCACAATCTCACACATCCCGAGCCGTACGACAACGAACAGTACTAACACAGCCGGCATCCTTCACAGCGTGACGGTTCTCGACAAGATCTGGACGACGATCGTAACCCTCGTCGAAGGCACGTTCCGGGCGGACCTGGACGAGTCGGTGCTGGCGGACGCGTCGTGCTGGAGCCACCTGCGGAGCTCGCCGTACCTCAAGCACGCGACGCAACTGCAAATCCCGCTGCCGCAGTCCAACTCGGCCGCGGCCAAGGGCATGCGCATCAGCGCCGTGCTGGCGGTGCTGTCTCGCGCGCTGCACCGCCACCTCTTCCGCCCCGTGTACGCGCTGGACGACGACGACGAAAACCTGGTGCGGTTCCTGCGGGCGCTGGAGGACGCAGACCCGGCGCGCGAAGCGCACCTGCGCGCCACGCTGCTCGCGGCGCTGCCGGAGCGGCAGGTGGACCAGGGGGCGCGGCGCGTCAAGACGGTCGTGCGCGAGGTCTCGTGGCTGGTGCAGCACCTGCTGGGCGCGCTGCAGTTCGAGACCTTCTGCGCCGGGCTCGAGGCCGCGTGCCGCCTGGCGTGCGACCAGTGGATGCGCATCCAGCAGGCGCAGATGAAGGTCGAGCCCTACTTTGGCCCGCCGTACGACGACTTCGACTGGCAGGTGCTGGAGCTGCCTGAGTTTGCCGAGGCGGCCGAGCGCGAGGCGGGCACGGCGCACGATCCGGATGAAGCAGTCGTTGCTGACGACCGCCTCGAGACGGTGGAGGCGGCTGCCGCCAAGGCGCCGGTAGGAAGACGCGGCGCCGGCGGTGGTGTTGCCACAGACGCGACAGCAGACACCAATATCAGCAGCATGTTCCACGACGCGGCGTCGTCACGCGGCGGCGGCGATGACGAAACGGTGGACGGCGAGATCGGCCCGGATGAGATTTTGCTTGTCGTCTGGCCCAGCATGTGCGCGGTCGAGGGCGGCGAGCTCATGTCCATCACGCAGGGGCTGGTCATCTCCAAGGAGCAGGCGCGCCCCGCGCTCGAGGAGCAGCGCTCGCGGTCGCGGCTCATCCCGCGGCCTGGCTCGCGCCGCGCCCGCACGCTGTCCATGCCCGGGCAGAGCAGGGGCAGCAGCCCCCGCGGCAAGCTGGGGCACTTCTTCGCGCAGTCGCAGACGGCGTCCGAGGCGGCGGTTGACAGTCCGCCCGAGGACATCTGAAGGAAGTGAGGGTGCTGGTTTAACTCCGCTGCCACGGCGCTGGCGGAGGGGTGGGCGAGATTAGAGGCGTACACAAGAGGTTACCATGGTTTTTATGGGAGTGCTGTTCGGCAGGTCAAGATGTTTCCTCCTAAGTCATTTTCATTAGTCCTGTACCTAGATTGCATGGCGGCGGGGTGAGTATGCATTGTGACGGAGCCAGGTGGGAGCATAACGGGCCGCTCAGAGACACCGACATACGCGCATCATCTGTTCGCCAGAGTAGAGATCGGAATCGCTGTCGAGGTAAACAGGGGTAACTCGCGCCAGGCTCACTTAAGCCGGTGTAATGAGAGCATAATGATGGACAGACCAAGGTTTTGTCGAGACGCTTCATTCGACTTTGGGAGTTGTGTCACGACTCACACATCACGAAGAATGCGAGCGTGCACAGGAGCAGGAGGTGCCACCAATGTGTGTTCTACGCCGGCCAGTACCCAGCAGGGCAGTCACAGACTCACACACACCCCCTCATCCTTCGTCGAGTCCGGACAAAAACCCAATATGTCGTGTTCGAGGACTCAAGGTGCTGGTATATCGCATCGAGATACTGGTACGGCAGTCAATGAAGACCCCACGCGCCGTTTAACAGAGAATCAGCCGGCAGCGGAGAAAAGGAAGCCGTGCCACCGACGAGCAGCGAGGGCGCCACAGTGCGACGACCTCGGATGAGACGAAAAGCTGGGTCCCAATCACAGGACGCTGTATCGCGCCCGTGCCGCAGACCTCAGCGGCCGGGAAAACCGGGGTCTGGGGCATGGTCGCATGGTCGCAGTTGCGGCTGGCGGGAAGCACTGGGATCGAGCGGGTGAATCGACGATCTGCAGATGCGGCTCATGAAATGCCAGCGCGGGCGCTTCTGCAAGGTCTGCGATGATCCACAAGACCTGCTCTCGCTGCCATCCGTCGGGCACTTCCGGAGTCGATAGAAGGACAGCATAGAAGTCCAAGATACGAAGAAAAAGAAGGAAGAAACATCGGTTATGTGCATGCAAGCAGCAGCGATTCCTTCCTTTCCCAAGACTTCTATCCATTTGGGAAATTGCATGCCAGCGCCTGGTGGTTTCGGTCGTGCAAGAGCGACTGACAACTCATTGGCGCACAGTCGCCCGAGGGCAGTTCGTCCCAGGCTGACGCACTTAACCCTGGGCGCCAATGCAAATGAGGATTAGCTCAGCGGTTACAAGTCCCGCAAGCCAAGATCGGAACCTGGGCCCGAGACCCTGGCATGCCTGGCACCTCTTGAGAAGCCCCACCTTCCCTTTCCTCACCTGGTTTGTGCGATTCCCGTCATCATCAAGCTTCTCGGGCAGGAGCGACTAAAATAGCTGGGTTGAGTGGGTTGAGAATGGCCTCCATCTTGAACTCTCACCTTCTTAATTCACTGCACTTCTCAGTTGCGCAGCGATCCATTGGCGTAGCGCCCATGCTTTGGCGTCTTGCATTGTCTCGTGGCCCCTCCTGTCTCTGACTGGCCGAGCCCCAGACCCTGGCCGCAGCCAATGGAGGGCGGCAAACCGACTGCTTCTGCCGCAGACCCTGGTCCGCCGGGCGTCTCAACCAGGTCGATCCGACGCGGCCTTCCGCCTCCCGTCGCATCGCGAGCCCCCAGACCCCAGACCAGCATTTGCGACCTCGCTCCCTCGTACGAGCCTTTCGCCTGCTCGCTCGCAAGCGCCCTGTTCGCCCGCGCAATTGTTGTTTCCAGTGTGAGGCTGCGCTCGTGTCAGGATCATGCTGGCCCTCATGTCGCCCCCGCTGCCCGCGCTGCCTGGTCCACCGCGCTTCAGCGCCCAGCGTTTCATTCTCGCCCTGCACGAGAAGCACCCTTCTCGTCCCTGATATGCCTTCGCTCTCCTTGTCGTCACCACCCATCATGCTCTTCCTCTGTCTCCTTTCGTAAACCCTGTCGTTACTTCCGCCGAGTCAGGCCATTTTTCAGGCCCTGATCGGCTTGATCTCCCTTGCATAATTTGTTTGCCGGCCTGCTGTTTCGCTGTGTACTCCGTTTAATCACTCGGCTTCGCCGCCTCTGCCTTCTCTCCCTCTCTTCTCTCTCCACCCACTACCGTCGAGTGGCGTCGACATCCTCTTCTGACTCGAAGGAACCACAAACGAAGGACGTCCTTCCCTTCATCGGGCGGGCCCCGCTTCTCTTCGACCACGCTCTCTTCAGCACTTCGCGATAATCAGCACCACCAGCCTGCGGGGCGGGTGTACCGGCGGCAATAATCGGCAGCTTGCTGCCCCCATCTCGATATCGAAAATACACGAAATTGGAGTTGGCGAGACACACGAGTGTCACTTAATTTGGGGAAACCCTGGGCGATTCGAAGGACAAGAGGTGGACCAGACGCACACGCACAACCGAGAAGATGATTTGGCAAAGGACACTCGTGGCCTCCATCCTGGCGATAGGGGCACAGGCCGGAGTGGGAGAACTCATCACGGAAGGCTTGACGGCACGCAACAGTCCCGCGGGAGAGCGAAGTTTGGAAGAGATGGCCAATGCTGGCCTGAGGATACGGGGGGATCTCGAAGCGAGGCAATCGGTGGGGAGCGGCACGCCAGTCATGGCCGATGGGAGTCTGGACATGAACGCTTGGAACGCGGCGGTGGACAGAGCGTGCCAGGACGCGCTGAAAAATCTGCATCTCGCGTCCAACCCGTCGGGCACCTGTGTGTGCTACAACCTGCCGCTGCTCAACAACGCAACGGGCACGTTCGAGGCGGATCTCAGGCTGTTCCAGCTCAGCGACCCCACGGGCGACTTCCAGGGCATACCGCAGGACCAGATCCAGGTGCAGCTCAGCTACTTGGGCGCATCAGTTTCCGAGGTCAACACGGCAGGCAATAGCACCCCGGCGACGAAGCTCAGGGTCAGGCAAAGCAATGGAAACACCAACGGCTCCGACCTCCCCATGCTGCAGTCGTACATGTTTATTGGACAGGTCGACAAGGACAAGATGACCGGCCAGGTGACCATGTAAGTTGTCTTCCGAACCGGCGCCCTTGGTACGCGCGGCCTTCCGTTTGCTAACCCCTTCGCTTCCAGGGCCCAACTGCAAGCCCTCGTCATGCCCATCGTCACGCTCAAGGCTACCAACGGCAACGGCAAGACGGTCAGCACCAACGTCTCCTCCAACGAAGCCGCCTTCGTGACGGGTGTCTTCTCCGACGCCGTGGTCATGAGCAACCTGCTGCTGGCCCAGCTCGCCGTCGACGACCAGGTTGCCGGCCTCAAGAACGGCACAGTCGCCTTTGTGCTCCCCGGCATCCAGCTCATGATCTTCCCCATCGGTCTCATCATCACCAGCGTCTGGCTGCTGCTCGGCCTCATCGCTTACGGCGCCGGCACCTATGCGCGCTACAACTTCAGGGAGGCACACAGGAGGAGAACGGCAGTTGTCGCGAAGGGGAATGTGGCACGGTTCTGAGCGTGCTCCTCAAGGGGAGGTTGGACAACGGTGCATTGTTGGGGCGAAGAGCTTGTGTGCATATGCTTTACGATTTACATGTTGATATTAGACGCTCTGGAAGAGCACGTCTGTTCTGACTCAGTTTATTCTCGTACATTGCCAGTATTGCAAGGTGAAAGGGCCAAGGGTCGTGGTTTGTTGATCTGATCAGGGGTGGTGCCACAGCACCTGTGGAGCCCACATCCATTCCCTCATCAACTTTGGTATCAGCTTTTGGAACCTAAGAATTGGATAAGCGGCCGCTGTTGGAGATTATATTGAAGCCCAGACGTCCTGCCCATCCTTGTGCTGAGGCGGTCGAAAGGACAATGCCTCTGATGCCGAGTGCTCGCTCAGCTGGCTTGTCCGCGCCGGCTTGGTGCTTGGAGTGTTCAACTGAGAAGCATTCATTGTGGCGGCAGCGATTCCATACGTGTTCCTCGCCTGAAAAATTGTCACATCGAACGAGAACTTGCGTCAATGTCGCCACGAAGCCATCTCGCTCTGGACTCCGCCGCCACTGCCACAGGTTGAAAGGCACATCCCTGCTCATGACAGTTCCGAACGTCACCATGCGTCACCACAATAACTACGCATCGGCAACTGATTGTTGGTAGAAGCTGCTCAATCGTGGCCTGGCTCGGCGCACTAATAGAGCACCTTGAAACTTGCTCGTGTAGCTGAAGATCAACGTCACCAGTGGCAACGAGCTCGAATGCGGACAGATTGTGGTCTTCTATCGCCCGGCATCCCTTGCTTTAGACATAAACTGTGTTTCATATCATTGAAGGGCAACATTTTCTTCAGTTGTGGAATGAAAGTTACCAGTTACGCAGGTCGCTGGTAAGCCTAATGCCTCTTGGGAACAGGCTCGACAAGGGCATGTACCGCCCCAAGTCTATGAATGGGAATTTGGAACAGTCTGCTGCTGGTGGTCATTCAAGAACTGTTTGGATCGTGTTCTTGAGCCTTGTAGTCCAAACTCTCGTTTGTGTCGTCACCAATTCTCACTCTCGAAGAGACCGCGACTGGCTACTAGTCCGTCATGGTGAGGCTGCTGCCGTTCATGTACAAGTGGTCCCGTTAATGCCTTACAGCTCTGAAAGTCAACAGATTTTTTGCTCCACTCTGCCAACGGGTGGCGGCGTCTGCTGCGGAACGTTGGCGCAGCTTTCCATGCCTGGCCACGTAATTGACCCGCAACTTCAGGGTAGCTAGGTAGGTAGCCAGCGGGTCTCCCGTCGAAGCTGAGCTTGGAAACATTGCGAATCTTGCCGGGACTTGACTGTACCGTTTACAAGCTCGGGACTGGGTAGATGGTGAGATTATCCGTGGCCTCTCTTCGACTTGCTTCCTAACGCCCATGTCACCAAACATCAGTCAAAATGGGACCTACAATGGACGTCTCTGCGCTGGTTGCGCAGATGCAAGAGACTCTCTCAAATATTCATACTACTCTCAAGTCACTTGACCCCAATGTTCACGATGCCAGACTCGACGAGCTGGAGAAGAAGCGTGATGACGCCATGCGGACCTTGTCCGCAGCCTTTCAGGCCGAGTCAGAGTTTCTGACCCGAAAGCGGCAAGCAGAGCGCGAAGCGATTGCTGAACGACGAAGAATGGAAGATGAGGAGCGAGAGAGGGCAAGACGGGAGGAAGACGACGGCATATCCTCAAGGGACCGCGAGGAAGACCAAGTCCGGGATGGGAAGCTCGAAGAAGATGCCGAGGGCATTGAGCGAGAAACGGATCGGCTGTTGAATCAAGCAGAGGAGGAGGCCCGCGAGGCCATCACCGAGGGCCGTGAAAGGTTGAAAGCTCTGCAAGAGAAGAGGAGGGTTCGCGCTGCCCCCACCCCCCTATTTCTACATAATGTTGCGCAGTCTACGATTTCCATTCTAATTCTGGCACTGAAATAGGAGCTTAACCGTCTCATTGAAGAGCAGCTAGAGATGACGTTACCCACATTACCGACGACGCCTACACGGCCAAGAAGGTCCACGAGAACGAGCGCTTCGGCATTCGGCTTACCCCTGAACAAGACGGGGCTGGGCATGAATGCACAGGATCCCAACCATCCCGAGGTCCGTACTCATGAAGTTCAAGACTTGAACACACACGGAACCGATCAACCATCCCACTCAACCTTGTTTGCGTCCTCAACGACGGATGGCCCGGATGCGTTCAATAAAACACCACCAGCTGAGTCGGTTGCGTCACCAACTGAAACCTCCAACCCAGAGCCGCATCATCAAGAAACTGGGCGAATATCAGTCGAAACTCCTGAGCCAATGCCGTCACAGTCGATGAATCTGTGTCAACCGGGTTCAATGGGTAACACTCCACAGAACAGTCTTCTGGAGTCCCATGAGCCCCATGAGCCCCTGGAACCCCTGGAGAGGATTAGAAGTGCAGCCTTGGAGGCGCCCGAGCCGCTTTCCACGTCACTAGTGCAACCAGGAGTCAGACCGGACCTACACATGCCAGAGTCAAGTCTCGCAACATCCATTGGGGAAACACCTTACGATAAGAGGCTTGATGATGCAACTCACCAGACTTTCGAAGATGAAGAACCAACGGGCTTGCAAGCTGTTGCTGAAGGAGAGGATAGCAGGAGTTCCAAAACCATGATCCAGGAGGCCGATATCTCAATAGCCGAGGAAATGGAGGAGCCAGCCACTCGGGATTTGCCTGGGGAAACGGACAACGGTCGAGGCGTTCATTCGTCATCACCCACCTCAACCGGTGATGAACACCAGGCAGCTCCTACGAGTAAAAGTTTGCATCCAACTGGCGAGTCTCAGATCGCCGACGAGACTCCATCCAATCGGCAAGATAACGGTGACCAAGAGTTAGCGATTACTTCAGAAGAAACTTTCGGTGTTACTGAGGACTTTTCTGAGCACGGAGATTCCGAGCAGACCAACCTGTTCACAGTACCGACCGAAGCCAGCTCGACTCCGCAGCCTCGCGGCCTCTCCGACGACGAGACACCTGCACCAATCCTTCCGCCGGGCGAGGCACAGCCGTATGAGGCAGCATACCGAGACGAACTTGATTCATCTGTGCTTGCTTCTCTCCACAAGTCCGACAGCTCGACGGCTAGCTACTCATCCGAAGAAGAAGACGCGCACACGCCGACAGGAGAGGGCCACGCTGAAGGCAATGGCAGTGGCATTTCCAGTGAGCACAATGATGCAAGATTTCCTAGCACAGCCAAACTACCTCAAGGGGTCGGGTCAGACTCTGCTGCAGACACCTCGACGGAGGCCGACCTCGACACGAGTTTTCCCCTCGCAACAGTCGAATCGCCAGTTTTGCCCAGTAATCCAGAGACGAAGGTGTTTGAAATTAATACGACCAGCGATGCAAATATCGAGGCTACCCACGCCCCCTTACCAGAGCCATTGTCACTTCAGGACGCCCGGCAAGACATCAAGGTTGCTATCTCTGAGGTAGAGGGTGGATCAGACCATGATCTGGGACAGTCGGCTGAGCTTGAGAGCAACATAAATGAGACTTCAACGCATCATGACCATAATCACCCTGCAACCTCCCTCTTGGAGTCTCCCTACGGCAGTTCAGAAGCCAGTCCCGAGGAACAAACACTTCCGGAAGTGCATGATCGCCACGAGGATCAAGGAACGGCGCAGCTCAAGTTGTTGGAGCCACACCACATGCGGACCCCGTCTGACAGCGATGACCTTCAAGAATACGATGACTATCAGGGATATGGATCGTCACCGGAACTCACTGATTACGAGCACGTGAAGGAGGATGAGCAACAGAGAAGCGACTCCGCGACAATCCGTGAGGGGTTCCATTCTGCCCAGGATTACTATTCGGACAATGATACGGACATCGAGTCACAACGATTCGTCACTCCATTGCCGTCTCGCCAGTTCCTGCGAGAGTCCGCTACAGAGGAGGCCAATTACCCCAACGCTTTCAGCAACAACGATTACTTAGGCAGCCAGCACCAACCAAGCAATGAGGCTCGGCAGTATGAGCTGGACCATCAGTACGCCACGACAGTTCACGGTGAAGATGAGTTGTTTGACGACGACGAGCGAAGCGAGGAGCATCACAGAACGCCACCCTTGCGCGACGAGACGGCTCGTGCCCCAGCTCCCGAGCACAGAAGCATAACTGAGACCCATCTTGAGGCCGCGCGGCCCGAGACTCCTGTTGGACATGGGCTTTTAACCCCGTCACCGTATGAAACGCCGGACACTCTGGCAACCCGGGGCTTTGCGGACGCATCATGGCGTTTCCATGACACTTGGACACCCCAGTCGCTGCGCACTACTGGCACAATATCATCACCTCCGTCTCCGCGCCAAACCGCGTCTACAAGCAAGCATGAGCCCGTTACCGACCCTTATTTGTCAACTGGGTCGCCACAGCTTCGTCCTCGACCACGCACGGATTCCCCGCCGGCTGAGTATCAAGCGGCAGGTGACATCGAAACAGCGAGCGAACAGCCCATCAGCCTCACGCCGCCACGACATCATGCAGACTCGCCCGAGCCAAGCTCTCCCCCTGCCGAGGTCCCCAACCGCAACAGCACAGGCAGTCCCAGCGAAGGCACGGGCAGCAGCATCTTCCAACGGATGCGCAGCATCTTCGAGCAGCCGCGCCACAGCACATCCAGCACGGCCAACCGCGACTCTCGCCCCAGCTCGATCCGCTCGCGCCCCTCCAGCGGCGCGTATTATTCGGAGCAGACCGCACACCATACCCAACAGCCCGCAAGCCCTTCCCCCACAACGCAACAGCAGCAGCAGCAGCAGCAGCAGCAGCAGCAGCAGCAGCAAAAGCGGTTCTCTCTGTCCGCGTTTGGCTCGTCCGCCGGGACGTTCGGCCGCACCGAGGAAGCGTCGCCGCGGAGCTCAACTCAATCTCAATCGTCAGGCTATCTGGACTACGGACATCAGGCTTGACCACGCTCGGGCGCGGCGGGAGCTGGCGGAGCAGAGCGTGCTGCGAAGCCGGCCCTAACTCAGCGTCTGGGCCGGGGGGCTGGAGGACAGGAGTGCGAGGATCAAAGGGGACAGGAGCTGCTCCAGGTGCCGGGGGCAGCAACTGCAGCTGGGCAGGCGGGCAGAGGCCTCATCGTGTTGGAGAGGAACTTTGACCGGCTCAGCGTCCTCTCTATCAGGGCCGACGTCTCGGTTGATGACGAGGGCTGGGGTCAGTCTGATGAGGAAGAGGGAGGGGAGGATGACGGCGAGGGTTACAAGGGGGGGTCGGAAAAGGCGAGTGCAAGACGGCTGCGGACGAGGCCTACCATCGGCTCACGAAGCGGTAGCAGCACTGGGGCGAAATTGCGGCGGCCGAGGTATGTCGAGGCGGTCGGTGATGCGAGACTGGCCTGGCGGTGGGTGGAA
Source organism: Chaetomiaceae sp. R4402 (assembly GCA_023628555.1). Classification (NCBI taxonomy): domain Eukaryota; kingdom Fungi; phylum Ascomycota; class Sordariomycetes; order Sordariales; family Chaetomiaceae; species Chaetomiaceae sp. R4402. Next base: position 59,086 of record JAMAKO010000067.1, on the reverse strand, counting down.
GGCTGGCGGGCCAGGCTGCGCAAGGGGGGCGAGGTGGTGGAGAAGGCGAGATGGGAGTGGCGGCTGGATCGCCAGATGAGGACGCCAAATACGGTGCCGTTGGTGGTGGTGAGGGAGCCGGAGGCTGTGGTGGGCGATCAAAGGTAGTCGGCGATGCCCGCGTCGAGGTGTCTTACAGACAGTTGGGCTCGATTTGGCGTGTTTGCCTGGGTAAGAGCGAGGCAAACGTTGGGTGCAAGCCATGGATCAGTACTGTGTATGGGCCTTTCTGAGCAGTAGAATGTAAGCCATCGTTTGCCTGTCGAAGCAGGCTCGCAGGACCCATTACGTAGCCGTCCTGGCGCTACGCAGGCGGCGGCAGCATCAAGCCTGTTGAACAGGGCCTGTGATTTGTGGGGTTTTACTATGCATGAAACAGCCCGGCAGTCCCACGCCGGGAACACACATGAGTGGACACAAGGTCCTCCGAACCGCGGAACGAGCAATTCCTTGGCGATTCGGCCATATTGGGTTCTGAGCGGAGGTTGCTGTACATGTAAATGTCCGTGATATTTTGACTCCAATCACCTCGCCGAATACTGCAGACAACCTCAGGCTTGTTGCTGCAGCGTACGCAGCCCGAAGAAAGGCCGAGGGGCCGATGCATCACTGAGCACAGTATAACCGCGCACCAAGCCCCGATGTCCCAGCGCATTGAGGCTGAAGGTTCGAAGCGAGGTCAAGCATCACACTATGTACATCCATGCCGGTCACGATTCCCCGGTTCCTGTTTCTTTGTCCGGAATCCGGGGTACCCGCCAGCGGCTCAGGGGCGGCGTCCGGTTAAATAGGGTCCAGTATCTGATCGTTTCCTGATTGGATTCGTTCCTTTTTCTTTGCCGTTAACACCCTGATTCAGATGGGGATACCCGCCCGTCATATTGAGGCACCGTCAGGGCGGTAGTATCGGGGGAAGGGAAGTAGTCACTACGCGTACCAATGTGATCTTCCGCGGGGGTTACTTGAGGAGTCCGGGGCATCGAGACTCCGCGATGTGCGTACTTATACCGAGTTGCTGCGTCAGACTTCTGTTGCAAGAAGCTTCCACGTGCTATGATCACCCATCTCCAACTGCACTAGAGGAGACATTCCCGTGACGATGAAGTTCCTCAGCCAGCTCTCGGCCACGCTGGCCCTTGCGGGCAGCAGCGTCATGGCTCACCCAGCGTTTGACGAGTTGACGCAGCCAAACTCCCCTTTGAAGCGCGCTCAGGCTGCGCTTACCCGGGTCAACAGCTTCGGGCCCAACAGCTCAAACACGAAGATGTACATCTACGTGCCGAGCAAGTTGGCTGCCAAGCCGCCCGTCATCGTGGCCATTCACTACTGCACCGGCACGGCCCAGGCGTACTACACCGGATCCCCTTACGCCCAGTTGGCTGACCAGAAGGGCTTCATTGTCATCTACCCCGAGTCTCCCTACAGCGGCACCTGCTGGGATGTGTCGTCGAAGGCGGCGCTCACCCACAATGGGGGTGGCGACAGCAACTCGATTGCCAACATGGTCAACTACACGCTGAACAAGTACAACGGCGACGCCAGCAAGGTGTTCGTGACCGGTTCCTCATCCGGTGCCATGATGACGGTAAGTCTGACATGGCAATTGTCCGCACAGAGTCCAACGGTCAGTCAACTAGATAAACTAACATGATGGGCATCTTAGAACGTCATGGCCGCGACGTACCCGGAGATGTTTGCTGCAGGCATCGTGTACTCGGGTGTTCCGGCTGGCTGTTTCTACAGCCAGTCTGGTGGCACGGACGCGTGGAACAACTCCTGCGCCAACGGCCAGGCCCGTGGCACGCCGCAGGTGTGGGCCAAGATGGTCAACGACATGTACCCGGGCTACAACGGCTCGCGCCCCAAGATGCAGATCTACCACGGCTCCTCCGACACGACCCTCTACCCCAACAACTACAACGAGACCATCAAGGAGTGGTGCGGCGTTTTCGGCTACGACTACACCAAGCCCGACAAGACCCAGGCCAACACTCCCCAGTCCCGGTACACGACTTACACCTGGGGCGACCACCTCGTCGGCATCTACGCTCAGGGCGTCGGACACACGGTGCCGATCCGCGGAAGTGATGACATGAAGTTCTTTGGATTGTAAAACACTTGGAACAGTTTTGCGGAGGAGGGGATGAGAGCTGGAAAGTCACGCTGAACCATGTCCTACAACAATGGGTACAGTCCAGCGGTATCTGGGTACCTAGGTACTTGGGCAGACGAGGAAGCAATGAAACATACTTCCAATCCACTTACATGTTCACCAACTTGAAAGTCATCACCACTCGCCTGCTTGGTTGTTACAATGAGCATTCTAGTACCTGTTACCTTAGAGCCGAGCGTGCAGATATTGACCCAGTTGGTCGAGCTCATTGCCAACAATGGACCACCACCAGGGCTCTGGGTGATCCACGCATATGCACTGCAGTTCTCGAAGGTGGTCGTGGTACTCGAAGCGGCGCAGTTGACGTGGTTCATGTGGCTCATCCGATGGCCCTAGCCGTCAAACTTCAATTGCGTTCTCGATTGCTATGTGATCAAAATCTATCTAGTAGGAGACATGTCCATGCCCTCCGTGTGCCACCATCGTGTACCTAACTCGGGCAAACAAACTCAAGCACAAACTCAAGCACCACTTCGTACCCACCAACCAGTATCACTTGGTGCCCGCCTCCCACGCGCCACTTCCTGACATGGAATGACAGAGGGAAATATGCAAAAAAAAAAAAAAAGAAAGAAAAAAAAAAAAAAAAAAAGAGGGAGAGAGAGAAGAATCCAACTCAATGTCAAACCAACACGCCCCGCCCTGTATCGTACATGTACCCAGCCCTTTGCAGTTGGGCTGACAATTCTGACCAAACTTATGCTTCATCTGAGTCGTCACCGTGCTCTGAGTGTTCCTTATCAAGGCGGTGGTACGCGGCAGCCGGCACGGTGTGCAGTTTGACCCTCGCTTGGAGAAACATCCCTTTGATCAACGACGGCAAGGAGGCATCGTCGAAAGCAGCGACTTCGAGGTAGTCGCACTGGTATTTGAGGGCTTTTGCGTTCATCCGGTCCGCCTCGTGGAACCGATCAATTCTGCGGAGGCAGTTCAGGTAGGCGGGAAGAGTCCTGGGTTGCCTACCGTCCGCGAACATGAGCTGTCGCACTTCATCCCTGCTCACGAGGCTGAGCTTGCCGAGGAACGTTTCGATGGCATGAGGAGGATGCAGATCTTGGGGCCGCGTCATTGAAAGGTCAACGTCATCCTTGGAGATCCACAAGTCCCCGTCTCGGCATGCCAGGCGCATGTATTGTTTTGCGTTTAGGAAAGCGATTACGACATCCGCAAAGGGCATTCCGGTTGCTGTACTGAGAGGCGGTGGGCTGTAGTTTGTCTCGCGACGGAAGGTGCCAGAGGACGGTGACAAGCTGGTGCTTGTCTCGTGCTGGACGGCATCAGGGTACGGCGGCGGCGGGTTGGCACTCATGTGGCCTTGAATCGCGTCAAGGTATGGCGGCGGGACGGAACTCGTGTCGCGGTGAAAGGCCGCAATGGACGGCGTCGGGCTGACGCTCGTCTCGCGGTCGAGGAAGTCGAAGGGCGGCGGGTGATGCATGTGAAAGCTCGTCTCGCGATGAAGAGGGCCAAGACCGCGAGATAAGCCAAAGAACGGCGGTAAACTGGAGTTCTCCCCACGGTGAAAGGATTCACGGCGCCGCGGGGGGCCCACAGACAGACCAAGTGCTGCTCTGTTGGCGTCCTCCGAGCTGTCCGGGATCGCGACTTGACTGTAAGGCGGAATGCGGTTGCGGCCGAACTGAGAAGCATTGCCGGTGGCCGGCGAGGCGTCTTTTCGATGATGGTCAGGTCCAGTTTTCGGCATGGTGAATATGCCGCGAAGAGATAGGGCGTATGGGTGTGCAAGACTTCTGGTTGGAATTGGTGGTGAGCGTATGTGTGTGGAGGCGTTGGTGATGTCTCGAATTCGAACGAGTAGCGAAGCCATGTAGTTGCTGGTGTCGGAAAGTCAAAGCAGAACTGGACGTTTGTTCGCCTTTTTGTAACGTTATTCCGATTTTTCGTTGGGTTCACAGTGGCCAAGGCAGACCAACCTCAGACTGGTGAGGTGTCTTTCTCAATCAAAGTGCAAAGAAAGTACACCTCGCCAACAAGCAAAGTGTCACAAAGCAACTGGAGCGTGACCACCATTTCCATCAGAATTCTTAATGCCCAATGCTGTGAGGTCGTATAAGAGAGACCAAACCTTCACAGCCGCGTGGCCGGCGGCAGCCCATGATGAGCCTCACCAGGTCTCTGCACCCACTTACACGATACCATGTGCAAATGCCCAGGGCGTTGCTTCGGGTCACCGAGAGAACTCCAGCGGCAGTTGGATTCACTACTGGTCTGGCACCAGCGAGTGGCTGACATGTGAACCGCTGTGCTCTTTAGGCCTTTGCAAGCAGTCCGACTAGGCCTATTGTCATGTGCCGGCGTCCCGGCAGGCGTCAAGCGAGGCTTTCAAGCTATGCCTCGGTCAGCACAATCTAGAAAGGGAAAGCCGAAATCAACCAGACATTCTTCACCAGGCCGGGGCTATCAGGTATGCGACCTGGGTTCCACAACATGCTTCGACGTGTTGTTGGCGCATGATTCCAGAGTCACGGGAGTGGCGCCGGCGGCGGCTAACGCTGCCCTGATCCCGACCACGTTGTCCCTGGCCCGTTGGTTTCAGCCTTCTCGCTGGCTTGGAATCTCTTCATTTCACATTACCACCCTCCCGGTGCACTCCAGTGAGCGTCCACCATTCTGGCGTCTGCTGGCTCTCTACGTGCTGTGCCTCGGCTGCGCCCAGTCCGTTTGCAAGCGCCGACCCAGGCCGCCACTGATCTCGCATCCGTGCAGTCCTTGACTAGAGGGGAGTCGAGACGCCGTTGCTCACCCATCTCGGAGCTCAAGTTGACGATCACCAATGAAACAGGATTGACCGCCCGCCAAGGTAGATGACTGGGGAGCTTCACGCTAACTCCATCTGAAACTCGGCGGCGACTTCAATCTTATTCAGCATTTTGTTCTGGGCACAGCCGGCTGGGGTCTCAAATCAGCAGGTCTGCTCCGTAACCTTGAACCGCCTCGCCCACTGTTCCCTCTTGTGTTGGCATTGGCACTGTCGTAGGGCCTGGGAGCACTGCTGTAGGGCAGCTCTAGTTCAAGCTCGCTTTCTGGCGACGTTCGAGACACGCGCCACGCGTTCTTATCGCAACCATCAACATCGACTGTTGATGAGTGACGAAGAGCACTATTGGCAGTCTGGTCAGCTCGATGTTTGCCTCGGTGACGCTCCTACGTGCCTTAACTGAAGAAGCGCCCGTATGTTTGTGTTTGCAACTGCAGGTGAAACCTTCCATCCACTGAATACGCCATCCATGTACAGTCCAACACCTACATCTTCGTCAACGAGAAGGGGGACATGGGATGATGGGGTACCACACAGCAATTGGCATATTTCAGGCCGCTGACGTCTCGTGAGCCATGAAAGGGATATTTCCGAGGCAGGCGATCTACTTTGAGAGGAGACGGTCAGCTCGTGGCGCACATTAAGACAGCAACCGTGATTCCACTACCTTCGCTGCCAGATTGCAATGGCCAGCCAACAATTTCAATCACTTTGACAGCAGTTTGACCAGGTGCTCGTTGGCATACCTCTGGTCCCGTCGGTGAGAAAAAGTCGTCAAACCCGGGTTGGAAGCATGGTGCAACGCTCAACCGTACGTTCGACTTACATGCCTAATTACAAGCCCAATACAGACACGACAGACGAAAATAAAAATAACTCGCTTCTCGGCCCGAGATTGATCAACGATCAGTCACGCAGCAGCAGTCCTTCACTTCCCGACATGGACAACCAACTTGCCCGCATTACTTCCCTTCTTTAACTTCTCAAACGCCTTGGGCAAATCTTCCAGCTCGTACGTCTCCTCGATAACAACCTTGACCTTCTTCTCGGCAAGCCACTGCGCCACCTTCTTCAGGTCCTCGGAGCTTTGCTTGATGCTGTATATCTCGTACTTGCGCTTGCCGCCTCCGAGGAACGAGGGCAGTAGCATCCTCGACGAAATCGATCGGGCTGCGCTCAGGCTCAGAGGCGCACCCACCTGCACGAACTTGCCCTGCGGCAGGAGGAAGTCGTCGGCTGCTTTGTACAGATTCTCTGGAATCCCCACATTATCGACAACCAAGGAGAAGACCTGGCCCTTGTCCTTGAGAGCTTGGGAGACGTCGCCGACTGTGTAGTCGATGACCTCGTCGGCGCCCAACGAGCGGCAGAGGTCGGCTTTGCTGGCCGAGCAGCTCACGGTGACGTGGCAGCCCAGCGCTTTGGCGATCTGGATACCAAACGTACCGATGCCGCCCGAGCCGCCGTTGATAAAGACCTTGTCGCCGGGCTTGACATTCGGGGCAATGGAGTCTGTTTCGAGCTCACCATCAGTCCCCCTCCCCCCTCTCGGGTAATGAAAGTTGAGTCCAAGTCCGGTCATGATTCACAGAGAGAACTTACGATACGACGTCAACCCCGCAACCCCCGCCGCCGCCGCTTCGTCAACGCCCACACCCTGAGGCACATGCACGCAGGCTGCGGTAGGCGCAACAATGTACTCGGCCATGGTTCCATGCTGCTGCGGCTGGATGCGTCCGAAGACCACATCCCCAATGGCAAAGCCGTCCACGGTCCTGCCCGCCTGCACCACCCGCCCGCAGAAGTCGGTGCCGGGGGTCGCAGGCGTGCGGATGACGGCGCGCGCGGCGATGCCAAGCTCGGGCGCCTTGTAGTCGACCGGGTTGAGGCCGGCCGAGAGAACTTTGACCAGGAGATCGGCGTCACCTAACCCCGAGAATGAGGCCGGGAGTGGGATGGAGTCGTTCAGCACAAGGTTCTTTTCGATGCCGCCCGCCGTTGCTGAGTACTGCCACGCCCTCATCGTCGTCGGCATCTTGATGTCGGACATCTTCGTATTTGCTCCTTGGTGTTGTCGCCAGCGGGCTTCCCTATTATTTGTGTAGCTTGCTGTACAGCTGTGGTGGAGGAGGAATCGCTGGTGATGGAAGCAATTCTCATCGACTGGCTTCAGTGCCAGGCCAAGTCTGATGTCGCACGAGATTCGGATTCACACTTCAATGACGTTCTCGCAAGGTGTGGGGAAGCGATGTTAGACCAACACAACTCCTTGCAGGCGTTAAGGGTTAGGGGGTGTGGGGAACAGCTGCATCGAAGCTGCTCTGGCGTCGTCTCCAACGAATGGATTCGCCGGGTCTACAGAGGCTGGGCGAAAGCTGGACGCAGACAAATCAGCACCATACATCCTCGCCAAACTTTGTGTAATCCTTTCAGGGTATAACAGCTGAGTGTGGGTGCATTGGGACGGGCCTCCAAGGGCACCCGTCCTCGACCCACACGAAGTTAGGTAGGTACATGTACATGATAAGGAGGTGCATGTACTTGGTATTAAATGCTCCAACTAAAGCACCCAGAGACATGTTGATATACTTTCGTCCAAGCACACAAAACATATTTTTGGTTCTTAGGTAAATACACTGTACTCCTTACACATTACATTATTCTTTTGACCATACAAACGCAGAGTACTAGACCCTCAACTTCTACTTCCACTGTCGCTTACAGCTCGCTCAGAATATCATCCGCCGCCTTCTCAGCCACCATGTACGTCGACACAGCCGTGAACGTTCCCGGGATCCGCGGATACACAGACGCGTCCACAACCCGCAAACCCTGCACCTTCCTCACGCGGAACTTGCTGTCCAGCACGGCCATGGGATCCCCGTCCGGCCCGATGGGACACGTCGAGCTGGCGTGATGGCCCCACGTTCCGTCCTTGATGTACTGTTCAATCTCCTCCTGCGTCTCGTACTCCGCCCCGGGGAGCACCTCGTTCGTCTTGACGGGCTGCCGCGCCAACGCCCGCCGCGCGAGCTGGACCGCCTCGTACATGGCCTGCAGGTCCTTCTGGTACTCGCCGCTGCCCGTGTCGAAGTAGTTGTACACGATCTCGGGCATGTCCAGCGGGTCGGCCGACCGCAGCGTCACGCGGCCGGCGCTGTTGCGCGGGTGCGACTTGAGGATCGCCCACGTCCACCAGTCGTGCTCCGCCGACGCGTGGTACGAGTAGCCCGGGTAGTAGCCCACGAAGTTGACCGGCCCGCCGAACACAAAGGTGTCCCAGTCGCCGTTGGCGCTGGTCGATGACTTGTGCAGCATCGTGATGGGCAGGCCGTTGGTCGCGTACGTGCCGCGGTCGCCCAGGAACGGGTGCTGCCATTGTTCGAGGCACGGGTCGGCCGTGTTGTTGAACTGGAATGTGCAGCCTTGCAGGGCGAGCCAGTTTGCGGGGGCCTTGGCGGACACGGCCGTCTCGTAGTGGTCTTGGAGGTTGGTGCCGACGCCAGGCAGGTCTGCGATGACGCTGATGTTGAAGCGCCCGAGTTCCTCGGCCGGGCCGACGCCAGAGAGCTTCAGGATTTGGGGTGAGTTGTACGCGCCGCCGGAGATGATGATCTCGCGCGACGCTGTCGCGGATCCAGGGGTGCCGGGAGCGGACCGCTTGCTGAGCGGGCTGGCGCGGTAGAGGTGGGCGCCGTCCAGAAACTCGACGCCCGTGGCGCGGGGCGGCGAGACCGACGTGTCGAACACAACACGGGTGACGTGGCAGTTCAGGCGGACATCCAGGGGGTACTTCTTGCTGCCGTCCTTGTTGCGGGCGTCGCGGACGGAGACAACAAACTCGCGGGAACCGGTGCGGGCGCCATTGTTGGTGCTCAGCGGGATCTGGTAGTAGTTCGAGTCTCTGTCGCGGCTCACTGAGTCCGCGTTCAGATCGCCTGCCAGCAGTGTGCCAATATTCAGCACCTGGTTGGTAATGTCGCCGAGGGCAAAGGCGCCGCCAGTGAGCACGGCGAGCAGTTGGGGATCCTTGAGCGGAATGGTGAGTGGCGTCATCTCGGTCGACAGCCAGCCATCCAAACCGTGACCGATGGGCAGGCCTGGGAGGTACTGCTTCTTCTCCAGTCTCTCAAAGTACTTGCGCATATTGTCGGGCGCCCACGAGCTGTCGTTGGTCAACGTGGCCATGTACTGGAAGTCAGACTGGTGCGGGTAGACGGCGACCATGGCGTTGTGGGCAGTGCATCCGCCCAGGGACCCCGTGCGAGGATAGAGCGTCCCCTTCATCTTGGACCCCGGGGGCGGATCCAGGCCGGTGTAGATGCCACCGTCGGGCGTGTCATAACTGGTTTTCCAATCGCGAGCTTGCCGGGCGTCGTCGGCGTAGTGGCGGACGAAGAAGTCCCATGCCAGGTGCTCGTCTTCGGAGACGCGTGCATGATACGCGGGTACGGAGTAGTTGGTGCCTGCGCCCTGGTCATCGCCGGCTTCGATCAGGAGTGTCTTGTGTCCGGCCAGAGCCAGGCGGGCAGCCAGCGGTCCTCCGCCCGCACCGGAGCCGACGACGATGTACTCGTAGCCTGAGAGCTCAACGGCCTGGGCAAGTGCGGAGCACGCAGCGCCGAGGCCGAGCAGCCGGGTGAAAAACATGATACTTGGTCAGTATTGAGCCGGTTGAACAGTGCAACTCGGCAGAGGGTGGCTGCCAGAGACTGTCCGCAACCGACGTGAAGGTGGGCAGCAGTCAGCTTTTTGAGACGTCACCGGTAGCCTGCAGTGATCCTTTCGCGAAATTTGATAATTTGACGAGGCTCCCCTGACCGAACTGGTCGGCCGATCTTGTGGCACGCGACAACAACACCGTCCCGGGCCATGCGCTCACACTCCGTACTAACACTTCAAGTCGCCGATCTCGCCAGCAAGAAGAAGGGTTCCGTAGCATGGAAGAGCCGGCCAGCCCAACACCCAGCTACGGATCCTGAATTCGCGTCTCGACCTGGGGTTAGCGCGCCGTTAGATGATTTCCTAAACAGGAGATGATCGACATCTTCACATGTCATCCATCTGGCCGGGCTCGCCAGCTGGGCCAGGCACACCAGGCTCGAGTTCGGGCCAACTTTAGACAGGAGGGGGTGGGGTCGCCTTTCAGGGGCCGCCCGGCGCCTGACAGGGGATGCTGGAAGCAGGTTGTGCAGGTTGACCAGGTAAACAGCTTCCGAATGATACACACAGCACATCACGATGAGCCACGGTCTCAATGGTCAGAAATCCCCGTAGGAGAGAGACTCACACAGTCCAAAGAAAATATTGAGGTAAGTGTAGCTTTAAGCCAGTGTGGGTAGACCCCTTGCCGGTCAAACCACTCCACAGAGGAGATATCAATGAATGGCCCCCCCTAATTACATATAGCCAAGGTAGAGTGTCCACTAGGACGAGAATTACGGGGATAAGAAGCAACCTGAGGCAAGATAGGGGACCTAATTTGATTGAACTCGAACCGACCAAGCCAAGTGTCCGGCACTTTAGCCAGTCATTCAAGCATCTCATTTCCATCGTTTCTAACACACAATAATTGACTTCCACAACGTCCACAAGTTCGTGGCCGAACCATTAGCTTCATGTCCAACCGGACTAACTCTACATAACCAGATGACTCAGGTCCAGCCACTGTTCTCGCTGTTGTGGCTGCAATACACGCCCTTCTTGGGTTGTTTACGGAGGCACCTAGCGGCCTTGAGTGACTACCCAATGTGGCCATATTCGGGACCAGCATCGCCGATAAACGCGTCCCAGGAAGTCTATGCTCATCTGTCAGCCCCTGATTTCTTGACGCGAAGCGGGTTCGAAGACAGAGAAGGAACCTCACCCAGTCAAAGTCCGCATTGGATGTCTCGTAACCAGACATGAATCCACCACCCGACACTTCCAGCCATGGAGGCACCACCGGCTCTTCATCTGGTAGCGACGCGACTTGCATCATCTGGGGGTTGGAGGAATTGGGGCTGTTTGTTTGGAAGGCGGACAGCAAGCGGGATAGCAATTGGTAGACCTTGGAGGTATCATCGCAGCCTTTGCGCCCAGCCACGGCCCACGAGACACAGGCCCGCTCCAGAGTCTGTAGGATTACGTCGCTGGCCTGTTCAGCGACTGGGTTCTTCAGCCGCAGCCCGAGCTCAAGTAACAAAACCATGGCGCCTAGTGCGAAGATTTGGCGGACCTGAGATACCTTGTAGAAGGAAACGGGCAGCCGTTGTTGCAGGGCCAGAATATCCAGCGCCGCCGAGATGCAGCGGTCCCGGGAGAAGGTGTAGCGTGCGTCGACGCGCGCTTTGGTGAGGGATCGGCGATGGAGGGTGCATGTGCCCTTGAGGTAGTTGACGTGGATAGACAGGTTGGCCCAGTCGGCCATGGTGCATGCCGCGTTATCTCTTTCCGCGAGATGAAACTTCATTTGCGACGGCAGACCGAGGTATGTCTGCTGGAGGGCGCGGTCAATCTCGACAAGGCTCTCGTACGAACCCTGGTTCCAATTGAAGTCGGCGATCCGGCCAAGGGCTCGAGCCAGACGGCTCTTGGCAATCTGGTACGTGACGGATGTGGGCTCGCTGAGTGGTCGGGACGGCGGAAGAACGGTCATGTCCTCGGCCAGTTCCCAATCGTGGAGATTCCGTGGCTCGGCTGTGTCCGAGTATCGTTCAGGCGTCATGTAGGGGAACCCGCCGAGAAAGGAAAAAATCTCGTCCATGCTGATGACGGAGGACCAAATGCGTCTACGGTACTCCGATTGGAACGTTGATATAGTTGGCGGCGGCTCACAGTGGTACCCCATGTTGATCGCTGTTCGAACAATGATGCCCGCCACTGTTGTTGTGTAACCCGTCAGGATACATGGATTGATAAGTGAGGGTGAGGGTTTTGTCTTACTGATCCATAGTCCACGCTGATTGTCATCTCTGCGGTGTCCCTCAGCAACGGCATTAAGGCGCAGAGTCTCGACGGTGTAGGGCAGACACTTGGCTATGTCACCGCTGTGAAGGCACTGCGCTGCTCGCTTACGATAGAGCTGCAGGAGCAGCTCGGACTTGCCCTTGTACTCCGGAGGCTCTCCGTACTCGCGGTAGGCGAGCATGCTGATGCCGAGCATAGAAAAGAGAAGACCTAGCCAGATGAAGCTCGCCTGAGACAAGTCTGTCCAGTTTTCGTCGTACTAAGAACCGATGAGCAGAAACACGAAATGGAAGCCTAAGAACCACTGACCTCGCGCATAAATGTTGGCTGATGTATGATGGCTGTGCAGGAACATCAGTTCCCTGCATTGAGTCTAATGGGCGTAGAAGCACTCACAAGGGACGCCAAGAGGGGAGGCTTGACGGGTTAGAGAGAAAAATTGAGAAACCAGTGCATCAACTTCATGTTTTGGGGGAAAACTGGATATGATGCGTTCAACGGGCTTCGGCTGCAGGAAGAGCAGGCTCGGTCCATCGACAGAACTGGAGATGGTGGGACAGTAACCAGCATCAATCACATGGTCCTTTAGCTCGTTGATCTAGATTCCCAAATGCTATGGTCAGAGGCCAGCCGACAAGAGAAGGACAGCAGGGCCAAGAAAAGGAGAGGGTGGGTACTTCTTCGAGCAGGGTGTGAAGAGCATCGCCGCCGTGGTAGATTGAGTGACCGTCAGGGCCCAGTATTGTGCGACCTTCGATACCGGCCTCCACCGCAACCCGAGCGCCCTCCGGCGTGTTGACACCGACTGAAGGGCCGGAAGAAGGGGTGTGCGGGGCCTGATGCTCGATCAAGCGCTTGACCATGTCCTCAAGGTCGTTGATACGCCGACGCAGACTCCCAGTGCCGTCACCGCTGGCGTGTCGCTCAGCTAGAGGCACAGCGGTGAGCATGTCGTTCTTAGGGGCAACTCCGCGGAATTTGCACGCCGCGACGGCGACCGCGTGCTCGTCGCGAGCGCGGCAGTTCTGGCACGGCCACTCGCGGTTGCATTTCAACTTCCGTGTCCGACAGGGGTCGCATGACAGCGGTATGCGGCCGCGGCGATTCCTTTGCTGGGACTGCATGTCCGCGGTGTTGAAGTATGTTGTGCGGTTTGACCGAGTGGTTGAGTTCGAGACGTTGAAGGTCAAGCGTACTGCAGGTGCGGCGGTGCTGCAGTCGAGGTAGGAGGCAGCGAGCCAGTCAAGTTTCAAGCTCCGCGCTGTTTGGTCATCATGTCCGCGGAGATTGGCACCCTACCACTTATACGCAACCAAGCGGGTCATCACCACGTAAATACCACGCGCTTCTCCGCTACCGAGATGCCTGCAGGTGCTTGAGCAGCTCAAAACTACAAGCAGCGGCGACGACGTCGCATTTACTGATCGCGTCGTTGCTGCATTGGAAGCGACACGGTAACCGCCCGGGCACCCGCGCCTTGATCATCGAGACTCAGCCTGGCTAACCCCTGGGGCTCCGAACCTGCAACCATGCCATCGGCTTCAACTTTTTTCTATGGCCAATTGTTCGCCAAGATACCCCTGCCTACGGCATCCTTCGCGTCCAAGACCGCTGTCATCACGGGTGCCAGTGGCGTTTTAGCCAGAGAGACGGCCAAGCACATCATCCGGCTCGGTGCATCCAAGGTCATCTTCGGCGTGCGGAATCTGAAGAAGGGCGAGCAGGCCAAGAGGGAGATCGAACTTGCCACTCAGTGCAAATCCGGTGTCATTGACGTTTGGGAGATTGACCTTGAGTCACCTGCGACCATCAAACGCTTCGTCGACAGGGCGAACCTGCTTGATCGGGTGGATGTGGTCATCAACAATGCTGGTCTTGGGACCAAGTTCGCCGTTCACGAGACCTACGGCACCGAACGCATCATTGCTGTCAACACCATCGGCACTCTACTATTTGCCATTCAGATGATTCCCAAACTGAGAGAAACCGCCGTCAGGTTCGGCACGACACCTGTGATGACCACAATCACGTCGGCTCTTTACGACATCGCGAAGTGGCCCACGATTCCACCAGGAGAGGACGTCTTTTCCGTCTTCAAAACCCCCAAAGGCTTCAACATTCAAAGCCAGTACAACCTCTCCAAGCTGCTGGTGCTGTACGGCGTCATCAAGCTGGCTCGGCTGGTGGACCCGCCGGGCACCCCAAACCCGCACCCCATCGTCATCAATCAGATGAACCCGCTCTTCCTCAAGACTGACCTGGCGCGCGAGGCCGCCGGTGTCGAGAGGGCCATCTTCAAGGTCTTCGAGGCGGCCTTGGCCCGTCCCGCCGAGGTCGGAGCTAGACTTGTCGTCACAGCCGCCTCCAGTGGGCGCGAGACGCACGGTCGCTACATGGAGAGGAAGCTGGAGCAGTACGCCCCCATTGCCAAGGACGAGGAGAAGATTACCATGTTCTGGGATACACTGTGCAAGAAGCTGGAGGAAGTGCAGCCTGGGGTTCTGGATCATCTTAAGGCCTGACCATTGGAAGTAACGTCATCTTGGGTGCTGTAAGTGGCGTGGGCTAACGGGTTGGTGGGTAGGTAGGCTTGCTGTTCAACTAGAGTCTGACATGGTAACTAATTCATTGTTACTCAGATTGTTTTCATGATATTCAGTGACCGCCCTGTGACACTAAATCATCATGGAACGTGGAAGTGAAAACGGATGCTAATAATGGCAGAAGCCTAAGGCATTAGATGGGCGGCAAAACATTTGGGTTGGGCATTTTGTGTCACGATCGAGCATAAGGAAGGGTTCCAGGGATTTCCCGGACAGTTACTTGTAGACAAACTAATACCGGCTTGATCGCCAGGTTTTCAAGTAGATGTTGGCGATGCGGCGCTCGCAGCATATACATATCTACGCGTAGGTAGCTGGGACACCTTAGACAATCCAGCACCTCATCTTAAGTGCTTGTGAGAGCTCCCAAGCGAGTTGCCTACCTGGCCGGTCTAGAAATTTTTGCATGTCAGTGACCGGGGTTGGAGTGAGTCAAGCCAACCGGCTTTGTGCTGCCTTGTTTGTCTTGTTTGTCTTGTTTGTCGAATGTCCAACCTTGGAATGAACCTTCGTCCCGTGGGAGAGGAGAGCCAATGCCAAGTCCGGACGTACGTTCTTTGTTACCAACCTGACACATCCCCTCCAGACACCAACGGCGACAAGCCCCCTTTGTCTCCATTCCGATAACTACCTCTCGAGTTGAGATCAGCTTGTACTGCATTGCCGTCATCTGTACCTCGATTCAATGGAGCGATCAAGTCACCTCACCAGCCTGGCTCCTTACTTCCCCCCGGCTCCGTCACCGTTGGGTGTCCAAAGCCGAAGGCTATTCCGTCACGAGTTTTTGAGCAGTCGTTGGGGTCTTCAAGCACACCGCGCACATACAACTGTTTCGCCGCCTGGTCGCGGCTCTCTGATGATGTCCACAGGACGTACAGCCTTACAACCCGCAACAACGTCAGGGCTAGAAGGAGACACCATTTTCAGCCGAGATCTGCAGCCAATCATGGACCAAAACTTTGCTTCGTCACAACTCGAATTCCATCGTGTCCGAAGCGGCATACGGCGGTTAGAGAAAGCAGCCGAACAGACCTCCCAGCTGCTGAGGGAGGGCTTCGATAAGCTCTTGACACAGCAAAGTGAACATGACAGTGCTGGACGGGCGGCAGAGATCCACGAGGCCGAAATGGCCACGTTGAAGCTGGAACATCGCCTTGCGCTCGAGGCGCTGCAAAGAGTAATGGATCTAGACAAACGGAAACTTGAGGATACGCAGAAGGACCTGAAGACAGCGAGACTTGACATGCAGATCCTGGAGTCAGAGTTTCTTGACGCCCGCCTCGCAGCCGACGTGCCATCCACACCTACGAATCAAGAAGCAGAGTTTCAGAATTCTGATGAAACCATTAAGAGCGCCTTTTTAGCTCTCAGGGAGTCCATCTGGAGCTTTACTGGAAGCTCTGCGCTCCAGCTCGGCACCCTCCCAGAGACGACCACTTCTAATATGGACAGTCTGTTCCGGCCTCGCATTTGGAATCGAGCCAGCGCCCCGCATCGAAGACGTCGGGTCATGGCCAAAATCTTTCATCTGTTATTTCGGCGAATTCTACGGCCGGGACTTCGAATCTTTGGACTCCAGGCATTTCTGAAACGGGATGAGCATCACTCCATCTCGGCGTCGGAAGCTCATCTTCGCGCCCTAGAAAAAGAATTGATAGGTCGGAAGGGTAAGATACTCCCTTTCATCGCGCGCTGAGTGGTGTTTGGAGTTGCTGACTGACCATCGTCCGTACAGTTGATGAGGCAGTCCTTGAGAGCTGGATCACCACCACCATCGATGCTACGGCTGCTCTCAGGGACATAGCAAGCAGCGTTGACGGAATCACACAGGAGATCTTCGAGGCATTGAAACCCGTTCTGCGCTTCGCATTTACACGCAACTCAGACAAGGTGCAAAGACGCATTGCGGCCATATGCGAGCAAGCTGCGCATCTGAAGCTTGCCATGAGGCGAGTGCCGTACAAATACAGGGTTGAGGTACCCTCTCGAGACACCAAGGAGTGGGGGGAACCGGGATGCGATCAACAGACGAGGGCGCTCAGTCCAAAGGAGTGGCTCCAGGTCACGGACCAAGAAGACAGAGGCGACGATGAGGA
The DNA here is from genome assembly GCA_023628555.1 of Chaetomiaceae sp. R4402. Classification (NCBI taxonomy): domain Eukaryota; kingdom Fungi; phylum Ascomycota; class Sordariomycetes; order Sordariales; family Chaetomiaceae; species Chaetomiaceae sp. R4402. Next base: position 42,448 of record JAMAKO010000067.1, on the reverse strand, counting down.
CGAAGGGGCTGGTCTACCAGTCAGGCGGGCGGGCGGTGATATTGCGTGTATACCATTTGGCGCCTTGACGAAACTCGAAGCAGACGTCGACGGCGAGAAGAAGAAGATTGTTATGGAGAAGGGTTGGGTCATTTCAAAAGGACTGAATGGCAAGCTAAAGCGGAAGGCCTCGACATCGGTTGCGGAGCAAGAAGCACAACAGCAGGCGAGGCGGATCAGGCCAAAACACGGGGTATCTCCGGCTCACTTGGCCAGGATCAAGGCATTGATGGATGACGAATAAGCTCACGACATCCAGCTCAGCACCGAGCTCTAGCCACCGAAGCGGCTCTAAGTATCACACGGTGGACAGGCCGGGTCAATAGTTGAGTTCGCAGAGTTAGCGGTTATGGCAGGAAATTATGCGCGATGGCTGGGATGGAACCTGAAGTTATCCACGAGATTCCAACAATTCGGTACGCAAGTTGCTGTCGGATTGCTCTCAGCCACAGCGAATGTTGTCAGCAGTGATGGGGCCCTCCCTCATTCATTCTTAGTCTATTACGTGGTGGAAATTGAAATTGCCAACAACTCGCCTTCGGAGCTTGCTATACGTTTTCGGAACATTGTTGGTTCGGCCTCGGGCTATCTCCGATGCCACTGGCGGGCGGTTGCGGTACAATCAACGGACGGGACTAAGAGACTGCTTCCCAATATGGCAATTGGTCTCCGAATAATACCTGACTACCTCGACATCGAAGCCACATCGCCGACAGCCAAAACCCCTTGATCCTGCTTCCAAACAATAGGGCGCCATTGTGAGCGCGGTACTGTACCGCCCAGGCTCGCTTCGTGCATGCAGACACCTACAGCATGCATCTCATTCTGACTGGCGCCACTGGCCTGATCGGCACCGCGGTATTGGATGCCATGATCAGGAGCAGAGACATCACTAAGATCTCGGTGCTCACCAGGCGGCCGCTCAAGCTTCACGACGACCGCGTTGACGTTATCATTCATAAGGACTTTGCCTCATACGACCGCGAGCTGCTTCAGAAGCTGCAGGGCGCGCAAGCCTGTGTTTGGGCGCTGGGGATCAGTCAAACACAGGTTGACAAGGAGTGAGTTTCCAGGCCCTCAGTCTACGAAACATGTGGTCTATCATGCGATTAGGTGGATTGGCATCGGTCAGGTTTTGATGACGTGTTGACAATGGCCAGGGAATACACCAAAATCACCAAAACATTTGCTCTCGCTGCAGCAAACGCGTTTCAGTCGCTCCCCAGCCAGAAGGAGCCATTCCACTTCGTCTTCATATCGGGCCACGGCGCCACCTTTACACCCGGCCTCCTCACCCCGCTGTTTGGACGCGTCAAAGGCGAGACCGAGCTGGCGTTGGCCGAGCTGCAGAAGTTCAACCCGTCCACGCTCCGAGTCACCAGTGTCCGCCCTTCGTTTGTCGATTGGAGGGAACACACGGAGCTCAAGCCTTACCTACCGGAAATTGGGGTCGTGAAGAACGTGGCAGGCAACGTGTTCCTGCCACTGATCGGGTATGCAATCAAGCATCGGTATAGCCCCACCGAACCGCTGGGCCGGTTCATGGCGGGTCTGGGGGCGGGACGCTATGACGGAGCTCTGCATGGGGAAGGGATCCAACTGCTGCCGGGCAGCTCTGTAGTTGTGGAAAACACGGGGTTCAGAAGGTTGATTGGACTGGACGGCCCGAAAGAATAATGACAGAGTTAGCCAGGACGCAAAGTGCTCAGAATATTGATTGTTTTTATGGTGGCCAGGACATTAGTCTGTATGTTTGGACAGTCGGCAGTGGCGGCCGTGGGAAATCGAGACATGGAGTCTCAAATCCACCTTACATGCCTACACTGGCCGAGTCAAACTACAGTTGTAGCACATGGGTATAAGCTTTTTCTACCAGGCATGCTCGGAGCATCAAATCTACAGCATAAGACTCATTGTCAGTCCTCGAAGCAGAGCATTTGGGCGCCACGCTACCTAATAAAGGCTGGTTCTTAAGTGACATATGTCTGATCCATGCAGACACACACGATACATGATCAGACAGCGTAAAAACACGCAAAACCCCTCTGGCATAGCCAAATACAAGCAATGGCATAGTCCTAGTGGTGATCGTAGCTCAGTGACTCATGTACGAGAAAGTTGAGCGAGTACGAAGGGGCTGTGGCAGGCGAGCATCGCTCTCTGTGCACCACCCCAAGTTGGATACACCGCGGAGAAAAACCAGGTTGGCGGCGCAATTCAGCAATGGATGGATGAAAGATGAGAAATAAAGAGGCTGAGAGATGGCAATCTTGAAGCGCGAAACTTGCAACAGCCACAACGGCCATCGTGCGTATTCACTACACGTACGGAGTAGGGGCGGCGTGACCATACTCTGGGGGCGATCAGTCTGGGAATGCATGACGTCGCATGCAGTCGTCCGAATCTGGGCGCAAACCAGGGCAGGTTGAGTGGTCTTAGACGACCAATAAGCAGCAAGGTCGATGCACGTTCTTGGAAGGCGGAAGCCCCGCCCAGCCATTCCCTCTGCCCCGCACCACCAAAGCGCTACCGGCGCCATTAACATGGCTCCCAGCATGGAAGTCAGGCACAGGCGGTTCTTCAAGCATGTGAGACAGCTGCCAGATATGCCTCGTTGTAGAATGGCTGTTCGGCTGTTGCGCATGCGTGTTTCTGTATGCAGATGCCAATCAATGCGAGAGAAGTGGTTACTCGAACTGAAATGGCTAATCAACTACTTGTACCAACTGGAACCTGCCAGATTCCACTAGTAGTATGGATGCGAATTTAACACTTGGGCATCATTGCATTGTCTGGTGCATCAGGGGAGCCCCGATACCGCGAGACAATTCCAATCACACACAGCACAACTCCTGAGCCGTGCCGCATGCGCAGACGACGTTCTGGACCCTGCGGCAACCCCTCTCGACCATGCGAGTCCCCCGCTTCCGCCGGCGTGTGGATGTGTCAAAAGATGCCGCGTTCACTTCGGCGGCTGCACATCATCAAGTCCGGTGCCACCCAACCCTCAAATATCGCTCAGGATGCGAATCAGGACCCCCACGTGGGTCGACCGTTTGGCGCGGGGTTCAACTGTCCCAACAACGACGACGCCCCAACAGATTGAAGGATGGGCAAACGTGACGACCGGGAAGGAAAAAGGGACAAGAAAGAGAGCAACATCTCTAGCAAGAGCGCAAGAAATGGAGACCAGCGAGTGACATGGTGGACCGCTTACACAGTCCGGCAGATCAACAGTGCCGAAAACGGGCTGGCATGTCACTTTCAAGTCTTGACGGGCGCCAAGACATTCCATCTTGTTCGGTGTGGAGCCCCGACGCAAGTAGGGTCCACGATGCTTCGTTCTCAAGGAACCGCCCATTCCGTCATCTTCCGCTGGAGGGCATCACGGTACTTACTTAACCTGCTACTACACTAAGTCGCGATCCCCGCCTGCCTTCTCCCCTTCCTTGCACCACTACATCCCAAGAATTCGCGAGATTTCGGCCATCAAACTCTCGATTGACAGATGGAAGACGCATGCTCACGGCGATTCCCACCACCGAACACAACATGGCGATCCTCGCGGCCTCGAAGACCGATCCCAACGTTACCCTCAGCCACCGCCAACGCTCCAACGTAATCTCCACCCTCCACCCCCTCGTCACCAGCGCGGTACAGTTCCAGCAGCTGATCGGCTCGGCCGCCTTCCACCTCTTGATACGCACCTATTTCGCTGCCTCCATCGTAGTGGCAACCTCCCTCTGGGCCGGCAAGAGCATCGTCTGGAGGATGGCCGTCGTCTCCGGCGTCCTCGCTACCAGGGCCCTGTCCTCGACTAAGCAGCTGGTCTGGGCAGCGTGGGACTGCAAGCGCTCGAGACGATTCCGCAAGAGGCTCGAGTTTGAGGTGTTCATCCTGCTTCTCGGGCCCGGCGGCAACGCCGTGCTGCTGATGCTCTTCTGGCCGGGCTGGCTTTTGCTGGCCTGCTTGGGCTTGGGTATCTGGAAGTTCGCCGGCTGAGAGCGTAAGCGAAAAAACCCCATCGCTTGCAAACCCGCAGGACGAAGCTCACGTCAAGACAGGTCAGGCCAATCTCCTGGTCCATGACCACGAAACAACCCTGGCGCAAGCCACGCGCACTTCTTTCATCGCGAACCTTTTCGCATCAACAAACCAACCCCGCCAGTCCGGACGATCTCATTTCGAGAAGAAGAAGGCGTTCCCGCCCGGGTCCCGCCGGATATCCTTGGTGTAATCCTTCTCGGGGTCGAACTCCTGCCAGACATTGGCCGGGTAGATGTGCTTATTGCGCTGGTACCACCGCCGGTCGACCACCTTGGTGAGCGTCGGGTCGTCCGACGCCCCTTCGAGTTCGGAGAGTTGCGGGACGCGGGTGATGCCAGCCGCGCCACCGCCCGCGGTGCCCGATTCGGCCGGAGGCCGCTCGGCGCTGTAGTCAAAGAGCAGCTTGTTGCCGGAGCCCATCGTCTTGTTGATGATGAAGAAGTAGAACTCATAATGCTGTAGATAGCATGTTAGCGTGAGATACCCAAGAGAGAGAATAGAAGAGAAGAGCGGTTCGAACTCACGTGCGGTATAATCATGGTACCCCGGACAAGCAGCAAGTCGTCCACACTGATGCGCGCCCAGTCCCGTCTCGCGGTGGAGTTCTTGTCTGCGCCAACCGCAAGCTGCGCGCCCACCTTGCGGCTCTTGTCAAGAAACAGCCAGACGAAATCGCCCTTCTTAACCCTCACGACGCCGCCGGGGGTGTTGGTGCCGTCGTAGAAGACGAACGGGATGGCGATCTCGGTCGCCTTGACGGCCGCCTGCAGCAGCAGGAACTCCTTGCGCAGTGCCTCCCTCTCGGCAGCTTCCCGTCGGAGCGCGGCCTTTGTCAAAGCCCGAGGCACGACCGCGACCAAGCTGTTCGCCACAACCTTGGCTGGGGGTTTGCTCCTGTCGTCGCCCGAGGCGCTTTCCGTTCCCGTCGCGGCGTCGCCATTCTCGCCGTTGTCTTTCTCAGCGTCTTGGGGTTGCTCCTTCTCTTTTCGTGGCCCACGGGTAGGCACAGTCTTAGGCCCAGCGCTGTCCTCCTCTTGTTCCTCTTCGTCGTCACCAAACGACACCAGCACCTTGGCCCGCTTCGGCGGCTTCCTCCTCTTCTTGGTCTCCTGCCGCTCGGCCTCGCTGTTGTCGGCGCTCGCATTGTTCGGCGTCGCCGTCATGGATCGGTCCGGCGTGGATGTGCCGGTGCCGGCGCCGGCGCCGGCGCGCAAGGCGAGGGCGGCATCGCGCGCTTCGCGCTCATGCTGCTCGAGTACCTCGGCGCGCCGCTTGCGGAAGTCGGACAGCGCGACCAGGCCAACCGTGTTGGTGGACAGGCGCTCGTGCGTCGTCTTGTTCTGCGGCGCGAACCGAGCGGTGCCTGACAGTTGGTCCGACATCGTAGGATTAATGACGCAGGTTCGAGGAGGGGGGCGGTTTCCTTTGTCACTTTGGTTGGCGGTGGGTGAGGTGCTGGAATTACGCTGTGAGGCCTTGGCAGCAAGGCGAGACGAAAAGTTACGTGCGCCCCAGATCCTGGGCACAGCGCCCAGCCGCTGAATGTATTTTTGATCCCTGGGTTCTGGTAAGTATTTACACCGTACAATACACTAACTACCCAGCAAGCGCATCGAGCTGGTGTTATGAAACATCCTTCAGCTTTCCCTGCAGGAAACCGGTCAAGCTCTCGAATAGGAGAGGATCGTGTCCCTCGCTCCAGTGCAGACAGACCCTCGTTCCCGACTTGCTCACTGCTACCGCAACCTCAAACCCTAGTCGGCACTTTTCCTCGGTTCGATCATCCGGAGCATGACCACCCTTGTCTTGTCCTCTCCCCGACTGCTCTCGAAGCTTCTTTCTTCTCCAAGACCTGCTCCAGACGTTCTCTCGTGCACTCCCCAGCCCCCTTGCTGCTTCCGGCTCCCAGGTCCAGGAGATCAACTCCAATGACCCCACCACCTCGCGAATCTTGGTTACCACCGGGTCCGCGGGATTGTCCGGCGGCTGTACGAGTATCTCTGCCGTGACGGAGGGTGGCAGCACTTTCTTCCAGACACTCGCCTTCATGCCGCGCGCCGCATGTTCGGCCGGCCGCATAGGCCCAAAACTCCAGCCCAGCGCCCACCGTCGCGTCTTGGTTCCCTGAATGAGCTCTGTCACGGCATAGTTGTCGATGCCATGCTCCCGCAGCTGCTCAACGAGCACCTCCAAGCTGGTCAGCTTCCCCAGCATTGTTGTGTACCACTGGATGCGGTCCCGCAGGACGAGGGACTCTCGCAGCAGCCGGCCGGCATGGGCTACCTCGCCACCCTCGCAGACCATCTCAATCGGGGCACCGGTACAGGCCGACATGGGTGGCCGCGCCTTCTTCTTGGCGGATGCCAGCATGTCGTCCGCCGAGTCGTAGAACGGCGGGTTCATCATGACAAAGTCAATGGAGTCCGCACCGGGCTCATCCAGTGGTAACAGTGGGTCATCTGGCTTCCTCTCGAGCACTCGAATGCGATCCTCGAGGCCGTTGAGCTCAACGTTCCGTCTGGCATAGCTCAAGTTTTGGGAGTCAATATCTGTCGTAGGTTACTTAGTAAGAGCGCCTCGCCCCCTGCCAGCCGGTTCAAGAGACTCACCCGTTGCGACAAAACACCACGGACGCTGAGCAGTCCCTAGGAGAGGATAAATGCAGCTGGCGCCAGTGCCGATGTCCAGTCCGCACAGCTTCTGACCAGGTTGCTCATACGACGTTGAATCCATCAAATCCTTCAGCCACAGGATGTAATTGTGGCGATTGGGCACCTGGGCACGGCGTCAGCGAGATCAACGGTAGACACCTCTCGGAGACGGAGCAGGTGGTTGACGACGAACCGTACCGGTGGGCAAAGCCTATCGGAAGGCAGCTCCAGCTCCAAGCCAAAGTCAACTTTTAGCAGTGTCTTGGTCAGCTGCATGGTAGCTGCTGGGTCGCTGAAGTCGAGTTGCCCATTTTCCTGGAGCCTGCGATCACGTCAACCCCACCATCCCCATCATAAGAAAGGAAGCGAACAAGAGCACCCACATTGCGGCAAAGCGGCCATCCTGCTTCGCGAGCTGTCTGAAATCCGGCTCGGCCGCATACAGGCGGCGGAAGTAGCCATCGGCAGCCACCCCGGGCGCTGGCCGATGGGACCGACCGGGATGGGGCGCGCCGGTCATCCTCGGTTCGCCGATGACCCTGCTGTCTGCGCCGGGCGCGTCAGCCGCGTCAGCCGGGGCTTTTCTCTTATGCCCTGCCATCAGGGCAATTGAGTCTCACTTCTCGATGCGACGCTGTTACACGACGCATTCCACACATGGGGGTTATTTTGAAGTTGGTGTTTGGCGATTTGTTCCAATTGGACGAAAACGGCGCTGCTGCCTGTTACAAAACCGGTGGAATTCGGCGTGTAACGTGTATTTTACACCGTGATTCTTGCGCACTTTCAACCTGATATTCCAGCTTATTCTTTCCCTCTCTTCACATTCCAAGGTTGCAATGCAGACCTTCCCATCCGCATCTGTGGTACCGAAATATGACGGCCAATTCGATCAGCCTTTCTTACCGTGGCTGCGTATCTCCAAGGCCCCCCAACTGCCGATTGCATATGCAGGCATGCGCCACGAAGATGTTCGGCAGCTCCGTCAACCAACCTCGTTGCCCGCCTTGACTGCGGCGGCATCGGGATGAGCCAGGCGCGAGCCGTCGCTGGTTCGTTGTCCGTTGCGGAGGCTGAAGCTAAGTTACACGGTGAATGGGAGTGGCCTGCATTGCTCCGACAAAAATGCGGCAGTGCAATGAGCGTTGCAGACAGAGCCTGCGAACCCGTCCACTGCTGCGATCCAGGCTCAACAGGGCAGGCTGCCAGGACGACTGAGGCGAAACGAAGCGTTCTTGCGGCCGGGACGTGTTGCAGCCTCGGCGTGAAAATTGCAGCTCTCTCACGACACACGGGTGGCCACAGCATCAATAACGTGCAAGCACACGGATCTACTTTGTACGGAGCCACTAGCTCTAATAGTGTGTGTTTGTGTGCAAGCCGACTGCGGTGCCTGTGGCTCAGCGGTCTTCTCTTGTTGGAGTTGTGGGACAAGACAAGGTGCGGTGTAAGCTGCCAGTTACGATGGCTTGCGTGGAGCAAATGCCCTACCCTGGTCGCGTTTCTGCAGGTTGCCAGCAGCGTGGCCCTTTTCACCCGAAACCAGCACGCAGCAAGCCCCGGCGTGTGAAAGAAGGTGTCCTGCTCATGTCTCGGGCGCTTAAACACGTCGTAAGCAGGGAAGTAGGTACCCAGCCAAGCCATGGGTCTCATTGCCGTTAGGTCCCTGCACACCGCTGGTGGAGCTGTCTTGGAATGTTCAATGCTCGCTGTGAGCCTGGCACTGCACACCGTCCCACCTCCAGCTTTCGTCGAGTGTAAGCGACAGAGTGATGCAGGACTGAATTGTTCAAGGCTCAGCCTCGCTGGGTGCCTGCTCTGCCGCGATACTCAGTTTGGAAGATATGTCCTGATTGGATGTCTTCCGTTCCCTTCTTCTGGGTGGTCCGGTGTGCTGGGCCGGGGCACCAGGGCACCAGGGCACCAGGCCAGCCCCGGGAACCGAACCCCGGAACCCAGCCCCGGGAACCGAACCCCAGCAATTGTGACGCCGAGCCGCCGGGCCAGGGCGTGACCCCACGTTCCCGTCAGCACGTCGGCAGTCCGTCAAAAGGAAGCCCCGGCCAGGTGCACATCGGGATACATAGTGGGTACAGAGAACGGCAGGGCGACCGGGAATAGGTACTGTCCCGGGACGAGACAGAAAGGAGCCACCCTTTGGCAACCTCTCAAGCAAGCATTCAGGGCGCGACCCAGCAGCTCAGAGCAAAAGACGGGTGCGGTGGTTCATGTAGATGGAGCGCTGTCTTGCATTCCAGTCTGCACATTGCTCATGCCAGTTTCTTTCTTCCAAGCAGTGGGGGTTTCATCAGCCACGGCATCTCCGCCAACAACCCACAGCCCACCCAGGCAGCCGCGCTTGCCTGGCCGCCCATGCAGGCCGTTGTCCAGTCATTGCAGTCAAGCAGACCAAGGCTGTCTGTCCAGTGGGTGGAGGAGGCTCGCATGTCCTGGTTGAGCGGCTCATGCCTCGCGGCTGACGGTTGGTTGGCGAGCGGGGCCAGCTTGTGTCTGTCCTCTGCAATGCAGTGCCCGGTGAAGGTGACCGGGTATAAAAGAAGCAGCCCTGCGCCGTCCCATCATCCGCCAGCCATTGCCGATGTTTCTTCAAACGCCTCGGCTCTCTGCGCTCACTCACTCCCCAACACGCCCGCCTATTCGTCCCCGAGCCACGCCTCACGAAGCACGCTTGCGGCCCGATCCCAGCATTCCGGGAAAGCTGAAGTGCCCGGCTGCTTTACCCTGGTCGACTTGGCACCACCCATCCGTCCATCCTTCCATCCATCCCGGCATCGCACCCCTCCCCCCCGCCCCTGCACACCCTTGAACCGCTACCCGGCCGCCGCTCTCCCACACTCACTCCCCTTCACCGACTTCTGCGGACGGGCACGCGAAGGACCGACATCTCATCCTGCATCACGCTCAGCTGCTGCTAGCGAGGTGACGCCGGCGAGGCCAGGCGAACACGGGCTGCAGTGCTAAGGACGTTGTGTTTTGGAGCGCATGAAGGCACACCGCGATACTAAGGTAAATAGGTGATTGTCTCTACTTGAGTAATAGAAGAAGGTTCGCGATCTTTTCCATGCCTTCTTGTCACAGTCTCAGTTCTCTTTCATCCGGGCTGGCTTTCCACAAAAAATTGGCGTGACTTTCTGAAGTCTTTTAGTTCTTGAAACCGACATTTTAACGTGGTGCGCCGGGGAATCTGGCTGACCATATTCAGACTGCCAGACCGCAAGTCGCAAGTCGCAAGTCGCAAGTCGCCGACCATCTGCTAGGTGGCTCGCGCATCGCAACGCAACCGGGTTCGTTCCCCGGGCTTGCCATTTATTTAGCTGCATCTCGCCGCGCCCCTCCTCAGCCGGCCACGTCGCTCCCGTCAGTCGCACAGCGCCCGCCAGCTTTATTCGCTGTCCGGCCCTCTCCCATCTCCGACCCATCCCGTCGTCGCAAGCTTTCTCGCACCTATTCGCAACGGGAAAATCGAAGCTTTTCTCGCTTCGCTGCGCATCAACCGACCTGTAACTGGTCTATCCAGTGTTACTCCATTTGCGCAGTGTTGAGAGCCAGCCATGGATTCCGAGGACAAGACCTCGGTCGACGTGCGCGAGGGAACGCCGCCTGCGTCGGCCAAGAACGAAGAGCCCAAGGCCCCGCCCGAGGCCGTCGCCAAGTCGGCTGAGGGCGAGACCAAGGCCAACGACAGGTCCGACGGGAATAAGAAACCCGCCAAGGACAAGTGCTCCAAGAAGCACGTGAAGCGCAAGTCCAAGAAGCCGAAGAAGCCGTCGTCTCCTGCCGAGTCGGCCTCCGATTCCGATAGCAGCGACGGTACCGAGGCAACTTCGTCGTCTTCGTCGTCGGACGACAGCCAGTCTGAAGCAGAGGATTCCAAGAAGAAGCGCGCGACCAAGAGGCGCCAGGATTCCCAGAAGGCCAAGAAGAAGACCCGCGCCAAGCGACACGGCAAGGCGGCCAAACCGTCTGCCTCGTCCGATTCGGGTTCTGACTCGGAATCCTCGGACCGCCGTGATGCTGAGAGCTCCGACGATGAGGCGGCCCAGCTGCGCCAGGCAGAGCTTACGCAGCAGCTTCAGCTGCTGCTCTTGCAGCAGCAGCAGAGGCAGCAGCACCCAGGTGGCTCATACCCCTACAGCGCCGGCATCAACCATAGCATCCCTCCTCCCATCTACGACAGCGGCCTGCGCCACAACCCTCCGAGAGCCCGCCGCGGCGGCATCCGCCCTGGCTCGCGCGCCAACCTCGGCCTCGGTGGCATCGATGCCGGCCTTTTGCTGGACGCCAACCAGCAGCAGAAGGAGAAGAAGAAGCGGAAGGCCACCAAGCTGGACTACAAGCGCGTCGACCAGGTGTGGGACGACTCGATCCACAACTACAAGCTCCAGGACACGGCAGAGGGCACTGTCGATGCCCAGTACGACGAGTTCATCTTCCACGTTCGGCGCACTTTTGACTGGGAGGGCAAGTACAAAGCCACCATCGTCGACATCAAGAGCAAGCTGCTCCGTGAGTGCCTGCAGGAAGTCATGGGCGGCATCAAGGGCGTCAGTCTGGTCGACGAAACGCCGAAGCTGGACCCCAACATGCTCTTTCTGTAAGTCGTCGTCCCAAGGCCATATTGCGATTACCACACGTTCTTCCCCGCTCACTCCCTTTTCCCCGCAGATATCTCGAGGATCTCCGCCGGCACGTGAAGGAGCTCAAGAAGGCAAAGCCTACCAAGAGCGACAAGCGCGCCCGTAAGAAGGAGCAGAAGCGGACGGGGACCAAGCGGCAGCACTTGAAGGTGCTGGTCAAATACGTCGACAAGGACTATGCCGACATCAAGAAAAGGTGCGCGCAGCAGCCCCAAGCCCCCAGCCCCCTCTCATGTTGAGCCCTGACTGTGTGGGTCATTGGCTGACTCTGTACGCTGTATCAAGCCTCTACCCCATGCTAGAGAACGGGCTCATCACGTTCGACCTTCTTTGGGCGCTTTGGAAACCGAACACGCTGGCGTTCACGACCACGTACGGCTCCCATGACGAGCCGCGCGTGTTCAAGGTCGAGATGGCCGAGAAGCACCACGGCCTCATGAAGGGCGGGTACTACTACCTTGAGGGCAAGGTATGTGTGCAGCTGTTCCAAACTGCAGCACAGTCCCTCTCAGATGTCCGCTGACTGACCTCCCCTTAGTACTTCGAGTATGACGGCAAGCAGTTCGGCTTTGGCGGCATGTCGGAGGAGATCGGCGACTTCCGCGGGGCCCGCCGGATCACGAGCCTGGGCTGCTACCCGCTCCAGTACCACAAAAACGAGGCGCAGGTGCGCAAGGAGCTGATCGAGCGCGGCAAGAAGTTTGTGTCGCTCAGCGGGGTGCACTACCGGAGCCACCAGGGCATGGCGTACTACAAGAAGAAGAAGGCCGTTATCAAGGTCAACATCAACGGCCGCATCATGATCGACCCGAGCATCCACCGCCGTATCAACCCCAACTACCCAATATCCCTTGTTAGGCCCAAGGATCACGACCTGCTTTCCGACGACGAGGACTCGGACGACGAGTCGGGCTGCTGCGGATGCGGCTCGGACTCGGACGACGACGCCGGTCTCAGCAGCGGCGAGCGGGTCAAGTTCGTGACCAAGGTGGTCCAGGACCGCAAAGGCAACATTTCCTTCATCCGCGCGCCCAAGAATGACGACGACGACAACGGGGGAAAGGAGCAGCTGGACAAGGTGGCTGCGAAAGGTGAAGGCGACCTGCCACAGGAGGATGGTGAGGACGGAACGACACTCCCGGGGGAGGGAGAGAAGGAAGCCAAGCCGATCCCCGAGTTCAGCGACGAGGAGTACCTGATTGCGTCGCCTGTGATCCTCGGCTTTGCCTTTGCCGAGAAGCTGTGGCTGGAGTTTACTGTCTCTGGTGTGAAGGACATCCAATGGAACGAGACTGCGTACGAGTCCCTGGTGCTTGAGCCCAAGACCAAGGACATCGTCAAGGTACGTTTAGCTCTGCGCTCTTGCCTGATCCCGGCTGTATGGCATATCTGACTTTGTTGTGTCAACAGGCGCTTGTCGAATCCCACAAATACCACGCCACCGAGAGCATCGACGACGTGATCCAGGGCAAGGGCAAGGGCCTGGTCGGTATGTTGGCGGGCCTTCAGTTCACTCAATCTTGTTTTTGGTTTAACTGACCTTGCAACCAGCTGTACTTCACGGCCCACCGGGTACTGGCAAGACGCTGACGGCGGAGGGCATTTCGGAGCTCCTCAAGTGCCCCCTGTACATGGCTTCGGCGGGCGAGCTGGGAACGGACTCGCGGTACCTCGAGAGTGAGCTACAGAAGATACTGGACATCTGCCACGCCTGGGGCGCGATCCTCCTGCTGGACGAGGCCGACGTGTTCCTGGAGAAGCGGAACATGCACGACATCCACCGCAACGCGCTCGTCAGCATCTTCCTCCGGCAGCTCGAGTACTTCCAGGGCATCCTGTTCCTGACGACCAACCGGGTCGAGGTAAGCCGCAACTCCCTGTCGGATAAACTGTGACCCTGACAGCTGACGGGTTGGTGCCTCTCTGCCAGACGTTCGACGACGCCTTCCAGTCGCGCATCCACATCGCGCTACGGTACGACAACCTGGACCACCGGGCCAAGAAGGCCATCTTCAAGATCTTCATCGAGCGGGTGCGGGTGCTGGAGAAGATCAACCTGATGCCGTTCAGCGAGGAGGACTACAACCAGCTGGCGCGGCACGAGCTCAACGGGCGGCAGATCAAGAACACGGTGCGCACGGCGCAGGCCCTGGCCGTCAACAAGAGCGAGCCGCTGTCCATGAGCCACATCCGGCAGGTGCTCGAGGTGCAGACCAACTTTGAGCGCGACCTGAAGGGCGGCTCGGGCTACCAGGATGCGATGCGGAGTTATTTCTAGGGCCCCTTCTTCCCCATGATGTGTGCCTGGACGGGCACAATTTTCTTTCTCCCTTTGGCATCTCGGCGCGCGGTTCGGTTTCCATCATTTCGGACTTCTTGGTGGATACCCCTTTCCAGCGATTGTTTGCCTTCTTCCCTCCTACGTACTGGGTACCTGGTAGCAAGCATTTGGGTGTCGGCAGGGGCGTGATGCGCGACTGCAGGGCTGATTGGCAAATGTGTAACGTAGTGACGGGACATGATTGATTCCACCTCATTTTCATCACTCATCACTCATCACTCATCACTCATCACTCATCATTCCATCAATCAACTCTGTTTCCCCGGCATGGCGGTACTTATATGGTGCGTTTCGTGAAACGAGACCATCTGAGACTGTGTGGTGTGTTGGGGGAGGTGCCACCGCCCGGCATCTGAACGAGTTTGGAGATGCTGATGTTGATCTGCTTTTCTGCTTGCTGCTCCGTATTCGTCCGTAACATTACTTCCTCACACAGGCTCTCTTGGCCAGATTGAACAGGCCGGCCCCACCAGCCTGGGCCGACGTCATCCGACTTGGCAGCTTGGCTCACTTGGCTCCAGCGCGTGCCAAGTCGCAGATTCACAAACAATGTGCTTGACTCCAATTCAAACGTACACTACAAGGTCGTGAACAGGGAGGAGGATTCCGGACACAAGTGTGTCTGTGTGTTTCCCTTCAGACCTGGTAGCTCGGCCTGCCGCTCCAATTGCGCTCACTCTTTTTCGACTTAACTCAGCAGACAGCCAGTAGGACTCCACTGACGCGTCCCGTTCCCGTTCGTCGCGTGGACTGAGACCGCAGGAACAGCATCGCCAAGATGCCGGGACAGGCATGGAGTCGCTTTTTGGGGTGGGAGTGGCACCCGCGGCGAGACCATCATGACCGCCACAGCTGGTGGGACGAATCGAGACAACGGCGTGAGTTCTGCTGAGGTTCGAAATGTCTACTCTCGTTCGACAAGTGCTAATCCCCCTCTTGCAGTTCTCCCCAGCTACCGCAGTGACTCGATCCAGTCGGCAATCCCCGCCCAGACCGTCACCGAGGTAGCGCTTCGCATCCGCCACTTAATTGAGGAGTGCGTGCCGTGCGAGCTCAAGTCGGACCTGGTGACGTCTCCGCACAGCAAGGTCATCACGTCCAAGGTCGTCCGCGCCGCCAAGGAGGCCGGCGGCACCGAGCATGGCGCCTGCGTCGTCTTCTGCCTCCTGGTCAACAAGCGCTGGTGGCGCCACCAGGCTCTAATGGAGCTTTGGGACGCCGACCTGCACCAGCTCCGCGCCACCGCCTGCGAGGTCATCGCCAAGAAGATCATCGAGTCCGAGGAGGACGTCGGCTATCTCCTGCACGCCGTCCTGCTCAAGCGCTACTCCATCCTGGTCGACGGCCGCCCCACGCCCCCCGTCAATGTCATCGAGAAGGCGGTCGACCTGCATGCGCTGCGCGTCATCGGGTCCTCGGGCTACCAGAAGTGCATCAACTTCCTCTGGCGGGGCTGGCTGGTCCAGGACGAGGACGACCCGGCCACCTTCATCGACTACAAGGACAAGGACAACACCTCCTACGTGGCCCACCTGGATCCCGACCGCATGCGCTCGCCCATGTACCAGAACGCCGCCCAGATGCTCATCTCGTTTGGCTATCTCGGCCTGTACACCATCGCCATGAACACGGTGAACCAGGACGGCGGCATCGACTTCGTCGAGGGCCTGCTCTACATGTTCACCCTGGGTTTCATCTGCGACGAGATTGCCAAGTTCTGGAAGGCCGGCTACCACATCCTGAACTTTCGGAATGCCTTCAACTCGATCCTGTACGGCCTGCTGGCCACCAGTTTTGTGCTGCGCTGCATCGCCCTGACCCACGGCCAGGGCGACCCGGACGGGCTGCGCCATCACTACAGTACCCTCAGCTACAGCTTCCTTGCCGTGAGCGCGCCCATGTTTTGGGCCCGTCTGCTGCTGTACCTCGATAGCTTCCGCTTCTTCGGCGCCATGCTCGTCGTGCTCAAGGTCATGATGAAGGAGTCCATCATCTTCTTTGCTTTGCTGGCTGTCATTGTCCTCGGCTTTCTGCAGGCGTTTGTCGGCCTGGACTACGCCGACGATAGGGTCCTTGAGGATATCTACTTCATCATCCAGTCTATGGCCAACGCCGTGATGCAGTCCCCAGACTTCAGCGGCTTCGAGCGATTCCAGCCGCCGTTTGGCCTGATCCTCTACTACTGCTTCACTTTTGTCGTCATGGTCTGTCGCTCTTCTCTGTGCTCTGCTCTAGCCCTCCCTAACTGCCTGCTGATCTCGTCTGTTCTCAGGTCGTCCTCCTCAACATTTTGATTGCGCTCTACAACTCGGCCTACGAGGACATTTACGACAACGCGAATGACGAGTACCTGGCCATGTTTTCCCAGAAGACCATGACCTTTGTCCGCGCGCCCGACGAGAACGTCTTCATCCCGCCCTTTAACCTCATTGAGATCTTCCTGCTGGCGCTGCCGCTCGAGTGGTGGATGAACAAGAAGACGTATGAGCGCATCAACGACATCGTCATGGGCGCCATCTACTCCCCGCTGCTGCTGATCTCGGCCTACTTCGAGATGCGCTGGGCCCAGGACATCCGAGCCAACCGTGCCCGCGGCGAGGCCGACGACGACACCGTCGAGGAGTGGGAGCAGATGATGGGCCAGCTCGATTTCGAAGCCGAAGGCTGGACAAAGCGCGTCGACGCGGCCAAGAGCAACCTGGACGAAGAGCCTGCTGTGACCGAGGTCAAGAGGCTGAGGGAGGAGGTTGAGAAGCTAAAGGACGTGGTCTTATCGCTGCATAAGGCGCTCAGCGAGGGCAATGGCAAGGGCAAGGGCGAGAGCGCTGAGGCTTAGGCTCGGTCTCGTTACCAGCGCACTAAGTGGCTGACATGCCATCGCGGTGTTTCTTGAGCGAAGCAAAACGAATGTCTTCACTTGTGTAGCGACTGGAAAGTTCCAACCGCATGTGTGTGGTTATCATGGCGGTGCTTTGACACGATCGTCTCATGTACAACACCGGCTTTTTAGCCCGGCCTAGACATATCCCAAACCCATGCAACATTGAAGATGACCTTATGGTTACATGCAGGATATAACCAGCCCTCTTAGCAGCACTTGGGTATTACGGTAGACGCCGCTAAGCCGCTTGTTCTGTACTTCGTTGACCGCCAACTTCCAAGTCAGTTGCGTGTAATCAGAACCTCGTGGAGAGACCGTGCAGGGCCCAGACTTCGTTCCCGACAGCGGGCAGGGACCCCGGCTCCCTGTAGCCAAAAAAAGAGGGACACTTCGCCGGCAACAAGGGTGGGAATGATGCATTTAGTGTCCCTGTATTTTTGGCCATAGGGAGCCCGGGCACTTCGGGTGGGGCGACGGGCCGGGCCGCTCTGGGATCGACGACAGGATTGTTATTGCGCAGTACTACGCAGTACAGTACCATAACGTAGGACACATCATCGGTGCAGTTTGGTCGACAGCCCCGGAAACTTCATCTATAGTGAGCAGCCCCATCTTCGATTCATGCCGAGATAGGAGCAATGTAGGTGACTATGGTACGAAACGATGCATCAAAGTTTCTCTGTCAGGCACCAAGACATGCTTTGTGTGCAAACTGGTACTTACAAACCCGGAGGTCTGAAGCGAATCCATGCCGAGCGAAACTGTACAAAGTTCTCCGGCGCAACGTTCAGCAATGCTCCTCTCCCTCTCTGAATGACTTATGCCCAACACACCAAAAGCGGTACATCCCTTCCCTTGTATCCGCACCATGCCATGTGCGCCCCTGAGCGCCTCTGAGCACCAAAAAGCCACAAATAATCCCACTGTCCCGTAACTCCGCGCGCAACAAACAGCCCAGCCCCATTTATGATCCGTCCCCGGGCAACCATAACAGCGGCGATATGCCGTCCAGTCCCGATCCGGGGGTAGAAGATCAAGAGAGAGAGAAACAGAAAAAAGAGGGTGAGAGAAAGTAGTAGTACAGGTAGTGTGTCACATCCTCCTCAACCAACCGAGTAGACCACGACTCCGGATGCCCCGTCGGCAACCCTAAAAGAATGTTGTACAATTTGCTGAACCCAAGACGACCACTCCCAGAGACTGAGAAGACAGAACAAAGAGATCGAAGCAGTCTTTGAGACAATCATGGCAGCGCTCTTCATCTAGCTGGGGGCCCTTGAGCAAGGGTCAGCCACGCATTCCCAGGGACACCCCACACAAAGGGTCCGTCAGAAATACGAGTGGGAGAGACTCACACACCGCCTCCCATGAAGGCAGCCAAGTCATCGAGCTCGAGAAGCTGCCGCTCAAACGCGGCGCACAGCTCCATGGCGTTCATATCGACTTCGGCCTGGGGAATCCCGCTGACCGACGCCGACGAGGGCGCGTCGGGCGAGTCGGCCTTGGGCACGGCGCCGGGTGGCGGGCTGGCCGAGAGCGGAGTGGACGCGCCCGCCGAGCCACCATTAATGGTCGTGACGCCGGTCCGCCTCGGCGCGGGAGGCTCGCTATCGCGGCCGCCCTCCAGGGCAGAGGAAGAGGCGAGAGGCAGAGGATGGGCGCCGGGGGTACCCGTATGGTCGAAGTCCATGACGTCGGGGTTGTTCGTGTCGGCCTGGCTGAGAACGTCGTCTTTGACGGACGGCGAAGCCCGCGGGATTGGGCGGCTGCTGTCTTCGCGCGACTCGCGCGCATTGTCGCGCGGCATGCTGTTGACCTCGCGGAGGACCTTGGACATGACGGAAAGGTGGCGTTGCCAGGGGAGCACCAGCGGCCACGATTCGGATCCATCCTGGCAGAGCCTCACGCTGTCGCGGACGATGCTCAGGGCTGACTCGGTGACGTCGGGCGGCGCCAACCCCTTGAGCGCGAGATAGGCGACCGTCGAGCCTGCTGTGAAGGCGGAAAACAGCATGAAGATGGGGAAGCAGAGGATGCTGTCTTTGTCCGCGCCGTGCTCAAGGGCAAGCAACGAGTGGATAATGCTGTGCGACGCGGCGAAGATGCGGTCCACGGCAACGGCGTGAGGAGCATACGCGGGGGTGCGCCAGGCGTCCAGAGAAAAGGTCTCGTCGGTCACAACCTGGAGGATGCGGCGCCGGTTCACGAAGATGGTGCCGCAGTTGAGGAGCGAATGGATCATGGCGTACGTGTAGCCGCTGCCCATGGTAATGTGCAGGTTGATCTGACCGGGCTTGTCGGCAAAGTGCAGCGGCAGTGACTGCCGGATGGCATCGATGTCTTGCTCGAGGGCGAGACACTGCGCTTCGGAGAAAGTCCGCAGCGTCGTCGTGGTCATCATCTCGACGACACTACGCCAAGCCTGCGTTGCCAGGACGATGTGGCCAAACTCGCCCACTTCACCGAGCGGACCGGCGGGGTCGGGCATGGTAGACGGCGGAGCGCCGCTCAGCGTGCGGACGTAGACGGGGCTGCCAAAGTGATAATTCATGTCGAGGCACGGTAGAGACACATCCATCACGTCGTGTGACGACAGCGCCGGGTGGCGGCCCGGGCTGCTGGTGAGGAAGCAGTCGAGGATGTAGATCAGCCAGAGGGTGCGCCGGAACGACTCGTCCTGGAGAAACTGATCCGGATCGGGTTGGTGGTGGTGGGTATGGACGATGCGGTACATCTGGGCCATGCGGGCGGCCTGGCCGAGATAGATGTAGGCGCGCACGGCGTTGCGGCAGCCCCACTCATGGAGAACAAGCAGGCAGAGCGCCTGGATGTCGGCGAGGCTGGGCTGGTCCAGTGCCTGCATGACAAGGCCGATGGTCTTGCTGGCGAAGTGCTCGGCAGCGGCGGAACCGCCGCCGTGGCCGCCATAGCGGCGAATCATGGCGGGCGAATGCCTACCGTCCAATGTTAGAGCGGGCTCGGGAGCTTCGGAGACCGGGGGGGAGGGGGAGGCGGGGGCTGCTTCTTACCGAGCTGCCGTAGCTAGGAGTGCATTGACCATCGTTGGATCCATCGCCGTGTTCTTCAGCTGCTGGAGAAAAGACGGCTTGTGGAAGGCGACACACGCCGGGAGGGTCTTGGAGATCACACGCTCGCATTCTTGCATCAACTCGGGGGTAAGTCTGCGAGGGCGGCGTCGTTAGCTTCGCCCACATACCGAGGCACTGGCACCAATGAAGTTGCCATGGTTTCAGAGCTCCCCTCTTTGTCTCTCTGCAGGGAAAAGAACGTAGACAGTAAAAATTTGAGGATAATGAAAGCCTGAAAGATGCACGTCCGGGTCCTGGCAAGGAACTAGCCCCAGATGGTGATGGTGATGGTGATGGTGACGGTGGTGATAGTGGTCGTAGTGTGGT
The DNA here is from genome assembly GCA_023628555.1 of Chaetomiaceae sp. R4402. Taxonomy (NCBI): domain Eukaryota; kingdom Fungi; phylum Ascomycota; class Sordariomycetes; order Sordariales; family Chaetomiaceae; species Chaetomiaceae sp. R4402. The sequence goes on along the minus strand of JAMAKO010000067.1, from coordinate 22,415 downwards.
GGAGACAAGGAGATGCGACAACACGGATGACCGCGATGACGCTCCGTTGGCTGAAAATGCCAAGCCCAGGCAGCCGGAGGTGAGAATGTGAGACTGGGGAAGGCGCGCACGGAGCAAAGGGAAAATTACGCGTGCCGGTTTGGGAAATGAGGGCCGGGCGGGAAGGAAAATTGGGGCCTCTGCCTGGCGCTCCTGCTCCGAGAGCAGACGACGCTAGGGGAACCCAAGACCCGGTGCGGGTGGAGGCAACCGGGAGCGGGCGAAAAAAGGCGCTGTGCAAACGGAGCGCCCGGAAGGAGCCCGAGGTGCGATGACGAAAAAAAGACGCGCAGCGAGAGGTCAAAGAACAAGGCTGCGGAGCAAAAATATTCGCAAAACAGCAGATGCATGATTTTTTGAAAAGGGGTGAAAGATGGAAAGGACTCGAAAACTGAAATGAATGAAATGAGGGCTTACTTTTCGGTGGTCGTCGAGACATGGCGCGACACGGTCGTGGCGGGAGGCGGCTGACGGTCGCCCGAGGTGCTGGAGACGGCGCGCTCGCTGGGCAGGGATTCGCGGGCGCGCTGCTGGACTCGTGCCGGCGACACTCCGTGGCCGCCGTGGCTCATCGACTCGGAAGGCAGGTAGCATTCGTGCATGCCCTTGGCGCAGTTCTTGCACGGCGCCCGGCCGTTCTCGTAGACGCACTTGGTCTTGCCCTTGCGGCAGCGCACACAGGCGCCGCCGGCACGGAGGGCCGTCGATCGCACGACCGACGCCATAGCGGATGTCGGCCTCCTTGGTTGGGGTGCTGCGCGGTTGCCGGATGCGAAATGAAGCGGGTGGCGATGATGAAAGCTCACACACGCGCGTACACACACACACACACACACACGGGAGTGAAAGCACCGAACCAGAAAACCGGTGATGGGCCGCCGGAGGTGACAAGAGTTGAGGTCCGGACCTTATGCCGAGGGGTTGGTTGGAGAAGGACGGGGATTTGATGGGGCCCCGGACGCAACACAAAGGGAAAGAAAGGCGCGCTGTCAGAAAACGCGTCGAAGGCGAGTCGGTGCGTGCGGAAGGGCCTTGTTCGGAGTGTGTGCAGTGGACCGCGCTCCGGTCGTGATGGGATGGAAGGGGGAGAAAGGGACGGAAGGCAAGGAAGACCGGGGAATCGATGTGGTAAGGGAGAGAAAAAAAAAATTAAGAACGAGAAGACTCGGGAACGGAAGGCCTCAGGATGGAAGCGAGAGAAGGGAGGCGGCGGCAGCGCTGGCAGAAAAGAGAGGCCAGAGTCGGGCGGATCGGCTGATGGTGCCGGGGGTCGAGGAGGACGGGGGAGGAAAAAGTGGGGAGAGGGCGAGGGAAGGCACAATCAGCGACGGGCATGGGAGTCAGTGCAAGCGCCCCAGCGTGCCGCCGCCGCTCGCAGCCCGCTCGGCGCCCGGACATGGAAGCCCAGCCCCAGGGAGAGGCGATCCGACCAGCAGCCAGAAAGAGGGCTGCCGTCGGGTCCAGCTCCGTGGCCCCCCCCCACCTCATCACCATTGCGCCGCCAACCTATTCATTTAAAGGAGATAACTACTTTTCAGCGCGTTAGATGACTGTCAATAGAGGTTCTAGTTATCCTCTTTTTTTTCTCTCTCTCTCTCTATCTTGGCCGTTTCCTCGCACGCCTCTGCCACCGAGACACGTCGATGCCGTCCGCGCAGGAAGTCCGGGGACTAGCCAAACCCGCTAGGTGGTGATCGCCCGGTGTTGACCCGCCGCGGTCGGTCATTGCTTGGTATTTTGGTATTCAGCTACTATCGCACGAGCCTGCTTCGAAACCACGTTGACGGCATTCTGCAATCAGCGGCGCGATATGTTGACTCTGGGCACACATTGCACGGTTTGCTGGGCCGAACAACCTGGCTGGCTCCCGCAGTCGGCGTCGTCGCCCCTCCATCCTCCCCACCCGCAACCAGCCGGCCCGGATCTTCGGTCGTCTGCGCCCGGTTGCAAGACCAAACCACAACTTTGCACGGCACCTCGCAGCGGAACACGGGGAAATGGTAATGGATGTCAGTACAAAATGTAGCTCAACGACAATTGCACAGTTCTGCTATATCTCGCGCGGTCACGGCCCTCCCGATCGCTGCGTGCGGCCCGCGCTCCCTCCTTCATCATCGTCCCCCCTCCCATCCATCCCGCTGGGCCCAAAGCACCCGAGCATGGACGGCGCTTTCCATTGACCATGCGGGTCCGTGCAGCCCGCGCGCCCGCGATGGCTGCTGGCTCCGGCCGTACATGTCTTGCCCGCAAGGTAGAAAGCTGAGCGTTTGCAGTGCGGTGCGGTGCAGGCACCAGCTCGATACCTGAGTTTCCTGCTTTCTAGCCGCGCCAGCAAATCAATGTCCGCTCAGCTCAGCGCTCCGAATGCGAATTTGGTCCCTCAGCAAAGAAAGCCATGTGGAGCCGCCCACCCGGCCTGGATTGGCCATTCCATCCCTTTCTTTTCACCTACGACGGTCTTGGCCAGGCAACGGAAAGTAGACGGCAGTCATCGATGGGCTATCTCTCTGCTGAAAAAGCAGGTGAGTCGCCCGGTGAGATGTTTTGTCGGCTAATGGCTCTCAGAAGTACCACAAAGAACCAGCTCCTCCCCCTCGGACGCGGACGCCTCGGCTGCCTCGCCATCCGATCCCGGCCAGGCCGTTCAGCCCACGCAGTCTCCCTCCCTCCGCTTTTGCCCGGCTCCTCAGAGGGCATACATACCCAATGACACCATCAGAATCGGAGTCGCTAGGCGCATGGGGTTAGTTAGTCGTCACGCGGCAGCGACTTCTCCTTCTCTGCGAGATGGCTCGGGCGGCCGGAGCACCAGTTTCCGAACCCGCAATCCGTCCAGAGTGGGCGGGATGGGGTTGAATGCTGAGGTTTCGGGGGCGGCTGCTCAACACCTCGGGAACGGGTGGAGTCGCCGGCGTTTCGGCTGGATTCTCATTCAAATCGCCTTGATCAGCTCTGCGGGTGTATGGAATCACATGAGAAAGCAAGATCAATGAAATTCGCAGAATGCCAGTCTGCCACGGCCACACAATGGGATGATGGATGGGAGACTCCGTGACGCCTTGCCAGCGGAGAGTCATCCCGTCCTCAGCCGCCGGCTCCCACCCCCAGGCCACATTCACCGAGGCGACCCCCCCCCCCCCCCCGCCCCGCGTGTCCCCCTGTGACGAGCCAAGTGGCTTTGCAACAAGCACCCCCGCACTGCACCGTCCCTGCGGCGCTGGTCCGCTGGTGCATCCAATGCCCGTACGGAGTATCTGTTTCAATCCGAGCATCGATCCGCATGCGCAGTACTGTGTAGTGTAGGTACACTTGATATATTATATTCATCTGATACACCCAGGGATCCATGATCGACGCCGTAATCAAGCTGGTGACGGCCCGGTCTTTACCCTGACTGCCGGGCTTGCAGGCTGGAAGCTGGCCCGCCCTCTCGGCTCCCTGTCCAATCTGGGACCTCCCTTGGCGGCAATATCCAAGTCTGGCGAGCCCACGAAGCCCGGTAGAACTTCGTCTAGCCGCCGGGGAAGCTTGAGAGCGCTTCGATTGTAAATGTACGTACCATAGTACTATCCAGACTCAGACGGAGGGACAAACACGTTGCACGTTCTCACGGACCCCGCGAGGTTTGCTGGCGCCGGCCGCGTGCGAACCCCGGCAGCAACTGGGGGCTGAGGACCTAAACTCGGCGCTTGCAGCTTCCGCCCCAGCTCCGCCCGGTCCGGCGCAGCAGCACAGAAACCCTTCATCCGGTCAACGGTCGGTCTGTTGTAGTGTGTGATTTGTATACTCGCTAGGCAAAATTGCGTGTCCTACTCAGCGCACCGTCGTTTTGGCTTGCGGTCACGGTCAGTAAGTCGATGATCCCCTACCCACCCCCCGAAGGTGCAGCCCCCGCCGTCCGGGCCTGTCCGACAAACGCCCGGTCCACGGCCCACCGTGGCCGGCTTTGCTCTCGAAACAGCCGAAACACGTCTCGGCCGAACACAGCCCCTGGACGGACGCAATACCCAAAATGCACCTTCAGAACGGGAAAGCAGTCGGGAACGGTCATGGAACGAGCACAACCCCGAATGCATGCACACAGCGACACTGCTGCCAGGCTAGACCAAACTGCAATGATACCGGACATGTGCCTCCTGGCAGCCACGTGGAGCAGAAACTAGGAGACATCGTTGGATTGCCTAGCCATTGCGGCGGTGACGTGATGGTATTCCGCGACTGTACCGATCTCACAGTCTTCATCTAACCCGGCGAACGGTCCTCTGATCTATGGCGTATACGCTCAGCACTTGCGCTCTTGCAGCAAACCCACTGGTCCGCGAATGTCGAGATCGTACGTCCTTCTAGGCCAAAATGCGTGACTTGACTGACCGCGCCGGCAAAGATCCGTTGAGTTGGGTGCCAGCACCAGAGCAACGTGGACAAAATGCACAAGACGACCCCAGAGCCAATACTGACTCCCCCTTGTCGTCTAAGCCGTCGCTGTCTTGACCTCTACGGTACCATCAGCCATCCCAAAGTACGCAGCCACGGGCTTCTGGGCGCCGCTGGCAACCTGCAGCCCGTTCTGGCCGTAGAACAAGCCGATCTCGGCCACGCCGGGGATCTTGATCAACTTGTCCGCCAGAGCGTCGACGGTCCACACGCCGTCGGCCCCTGTTCCGGCCTGGGCGCCGTCTTTGCGGGTGAGCAGTGGTGCAAAGGGCGCGTCGATGATCCACATGCCGTTATCCGTGACGATGGCGCCGGCCTTGCCCGGAAGGCCGGGGCGGATGCGCGGGTTCTGCGAGCCCATGCGGGCGAGCTCGTCCAGCACCCTCGGGGCCGCCATGGGCAACACCTCAATGGGGATGCCCTTCTTCCAGTCGGTGCCCAGGCGGTGCGAGAGCTTGCGGAAGTCGGCGACGCAGACGAAGCGCTTGGCGCTGGCGGCCACGATCTTCTCCTGCCACAGGCACGCGCCGCCGCCTTTGATCAGGTTCAGCTCGTCGTCGACTTCGTCGGCGCCGTCGAAGGCCACGTCCAGCTGCTGGCCGGTGGGCAGCTTGCTGATGTACTGCAGGTTCAGACCGGCCGTCTCGATGAGCTCCTCGGACTGCGAACCCGTCGGGTAGAAGGACATCTTGGACGTGGCAGCGGAGCCGAGCGCGGCGATTGCCTCAACCACGTACACGACGGTGCTGCCGGAGCCGATGCCTATCCTCGTGTACTCGGGAAGCAGGTGATCCTTGACGGCCTGGTAGGCGGCGAGGCGCTTCGACTTCTCGACCAGCGCGGCCTGCTCCTCTGCGGTGGTCGCCATCCTGCGTAAGATCGGCGGTGCGGCTGTCCTCCTCTGACGGATTCCGAGCTGACGGAGTGTGCTGGGAAGCGGCGAGCTGCTGGGCCCGGCGGAGTGAAGTTGCGCGTGAAACGCGAGGCCGACAGCGGCAGCAAAAGGCGCAGGCTGGAGGTGGTGGTGGGGTTTGCGTGCAATTGCGCTTAGCCTCAAAGCCGGGCCTGCAATGCGCTTATTCATGTGCGCCTCGGGCGCGCTGAACGGTGCCTGAGTCCGCTGAATGTGTCGGTTTCACGATCCGGCCAGTTTTTATGACATTGAAGATGCGAGGTGGCCGTATTACAGCACACTTTCAGTAAAGCAGTATGGACTTCAAAAGTCTGGTGGTTCAAGCTCAGTTGTCTTGGTACAGTACTTGAACGGGGGGAAGGTCAGGTTTCCACTGGCCCCAGCGAGGGGCAGCTTTATCGATAAGCAGATAGGTACTGACGCCAGCATGATGCGGGAAGGTACATTCCAGGTTTGGGAGTGTTCCAGGCCACTGGCGCCATCACGCGTCGGCGTGCTTTCTCGCCTGATCGAGAAGTTCCCAGTTCATTCCCACACGGGGTTGCACCAGCGGCGGGAGAACGCTTTTGCTTATAGGTCATGGAGAACATTGTTGGCTACCCCCGAAGCTGCCGTCGACATGAAGACCAAATACATAAGAGCAGAGAACCCTGTCTCGAGATGTGAATTCAGCATAACATCCGCCGCTCTCTCTGTACCTCGCTCCGCCATCATGCTCGAGTCCGCTGCCTGCCCCCCACACCCCTGGGACCGCCGTTCACGGTGCGCCGAGAACGCTGAAATCTTCTCCCTGTCTTCATCCAACCGGCATCGCCAGGTACTGCCGTCACTTCTCGTCCCCGCACGCTCTGGATACCTAGGTAGTCTACGTGCCGTCGAGTTCCCGGTTTAGCGCAAGCAAAAGCTGACCCATTCTCCGTAAACAGGTAACCCTCCACCCACTCTTCCCAGCCAGCTCAGTGCTGGAATCGGAAATCCAGCCTCTTGTTCCCCTCGTCCGTGGTCGTGGCCAAGTAGTGCAGCCGCTCCTCGGGGCTCATGGCGTTCCACTTCTGGTCTCTCTGCTTGTTCCGGAAGACGTAGTACGCCTTCACCAAACCGTACAGGACAATGTTCATGCAGAGGATCCCCAGAAGTTGCCGGTTTCCCCGTCGATACAGCGGTGCGTCATCTTGAACAAGTTAGTATTCATCCAAACCCAGCGCCCGCTCCTCCGACACCACACTTACCGGACCGATAGATGTTGGAGGCGATAATTGCGCTCGCCTGGACGAACATGTTGTAACACGCGGCAGACACGGTGCGGGACCGGACAGTGTTGGAATTGCGGGAGTTCCATGCCACTTGGATTGGGTGCGCTGTTGCCGCGTTAGCGCTGCCGTGGCATCAACTCTGGAGTATTGGCCATCCGGGGACTTCATGTCAGGCCTTACCGTTGGGATAACTGAGCAGCAGCGTGGTGACCGCGTAGATCACCCACCTGCTCACCTGCGAGGTGTCCACCACGTTGAGGTAGATGAGGAACGGCAGCACCCAAATCTGAGCAGCACCAGCCACAAGCGTCAACTGTTGGGTGATCTCGGAAAAGTATGTTAAGGCGAGCATCGTTATCACTACCGGGTGTTAATACCTCGCCTCCTCTGGCCACGGCGCGGGACACGTTGAACTGTTACTTACTATGTACCACAGTGTAGGGTATCGCCAGCAGGTTCGTCTGGAACGTGTCGAAACCTAACCCTTTGAGGGAGAGAGTGAGGTATTGCTGCGGGGGTATCGTCGGAATCTGAAATACGAGCCCGAGGATGTACAGCGGCCTGGGCACTGTGTGTTAAGCACGATTCACTTCGGTATTGGGCCTGTGGCATTGTGGTGCACTCACCATAGATCAAAGTCCTTGAGGCTCTGCCACAGGAGCTTGGGCGTGATGGGCTGGCGATTGTGCATGTCGCTCTTGCTCGGATCTTCTCGTATGATCCGGTTCACCATGATCTTTTCCTCGCTACAGAGAAGCATACGCGACCTCGGTCAGTTCCACCATCAAGATCAGTTGGACGTGGGGATTGGGGCGGCCCTTACCGCTCAGTGAACCACCCATTCTTGCCGCGGAACCAGCTCGCCGTTTGGCATGGTCCGGCGGGCATCAAGAGGAAGGCAAAGATACCCACCACAAGCGTCAAAAGGCCCTGCGAAATGCCGTCAATCATCTCGTTTCAGCTACTTGCGGACAACTCATCGTTCGCACCTCGATCAAGAACAGCCACCTCCAGCCAGAGTACCCGTGGACGCCTCGCATATGCAGGATGCCGTACGCGAGAAGAGACGAGCCGATATCCGCAAACCCCATAGCCGTCCAGAAGAAGGCCAGACGCAACGACAACTCGTGGTGCTTGTAGAAGTACGAAAGGTACAGCACCACCTACCAGGCAATTAGCACAAGCATGCCCGCACCACAGGACCGGTCAACTGAGGGGGTGGGGCGACTCACATCGGGGATGAACCCTCCCTGCAGGACACCAAGCAAAGCACGACAGACGAGAAACGACGTGCGACCAGACAGCCAAAACTGGCCGCCGGCGACAAGGCTCCAGAGAACCATCTGCATCGGTATCCAGCGATCTGGGCCCATCCACTTGGAGAGAAGCTGAGACGGTAACTCTGCGCAGAGGAAGGCGAGCCGGGATATCGTGTTTCCCAGGTTGTAATCTGAGGAACACACCATCAGCCTGTTGAGTCCATCCCAAGCTCGAATACCGCGCTCGGCTTACCGTCCGTGGTCAACCCGAGGTCCGGAAGGAAGTTGTCCGTCAAGGCCTGGCCAATGTTTGCCCGGTCGAGCTCGAGCGACATGAACATGATGCAGGCCCAGACTAGAATCCGGTAGTCAATCTTGCGCACGAGGCGGTTCTCTTCGTCCCAGGTCCATCGTTCCGAAGGGTCGAACCGATGGGTGTTTTCCCTACAAAAGAACGAGAGGTCAGATCTCACGGCTTCGCGCACTCATGCCTTGCGGGCAACTTACCAATGCTCAGGCGGCTGATACTTATCTGCAGTATCCGGGTCATCAAAAACACTCGGCTACTCAGGGGTTAGTCTGTACCCGACAGGGTAATGAGAGTAGGGCGCCGAACGCACCTGTGTGGCCACAGCGTTGCGGTCGTACGACTTCGCCCTCTGAAACCAGAACCGTTTCGCCTGGATGGCCGCTCCGAGGGGAGGAATCGTGTTCACCGAGGTGGTCGAGGTTCCCGGGCTCACTTTGCTGTCCGGGTCTCTGTCGACCCCGGCGGTCCTGTCTCTGGCGAGAAGGGTGGCCATTGTGGCGAGATGCCGTGTTGGGATCAGTTGTAGGTGGCAACCGAGGCCAATGTCACGATATAGCGCCTTGGACTTGGGAGCCAGTGGTTGGCATCAACTCCTACTGGGAACTGATGGACTCCCAGCCGGTACCACCTCCTTATACGACCTCCGGCGGCTTCCCAGCAAGACACCCCTTATCAGCGAGAAGACGCCTGGAGGTGTGAAAGTCATGGCGTACGACGTCTGCATAATCACGTCTTTGGTGTCCCTGGAGCATGTGTGCCAGGTTACAGCCAGCGGGCTGGTGTTTGAGCATGCAGGGCACTGCTGAAAGCCGACGCCTCGGCTTCAGCCCTGGCGCCAGCTGCTACCCATGAACAGCCCCATTCAGATTTCGACAGCGAGTCGGTCTTTATTTTCCGGGCGTTTTTATGCCTCGAGGCGAGGATGTACGAACTCGCCGTTCCTGACGCCAAACCTGGCTTCAGGTTGCGCATCCATCTGATAAATCCAGACCGACATGGGGTGTGGGGTGTTTTCGGAAGGACCAGAAAGGCATGACCACAACGCGTCTATACCGGCAAGACGCTTCTCATGCTCAGGTGGCATTGGACGGAACACGGACGCTCCGTGCTCCGTCAAGATTGCCCAGCTGCCGCCAGCTACGTACCTTGGGAGCCCCGGGGACTGGTGTTGCAGCCGGCGCCAAGAACAGTATCAGGGGATGACTATGGCGTGATGCGACGTGCTCACGCCAACGGCTGACGCGGTTCAGTGTCACCGCAAGCGGCTCTTATACAGACGCAACGGTTCGATGCCTCATCATTGGTCAATTACGGTTTGCCATCAACACACGCGATGGCGGCATTTGGGGGTAATCGACGCACGTCATGCTCGGCTTACACCAGCAACCGCGTATTCCCATCAGATATATGCTATCTCCGCTATCACCGCTCTTGGAACTCGACGCTCGAAGCGAAACCGAGAACTGGGATAGAGGGCCTCCAGTCCACATGGGCTGGTTGCACCAGATTATGCACCGTCTCGGTCTCGGCGTGGGGGTGCTCGGCTTCCGCCGACCGGTTCTCGTTGAACCGCCATCCCAAACCCACGGATGCAGACACGCGAGTACGGTGCCGGGCGCCGGCTGCCCCGCTTCCGCCCCTCCGGGCCCCCGGTTCCGTCTGAACGGCGTGATACCTCTGGTCGAAGCTACCCCTCCTCAGACGCGGCGCCAGCCCCATTCCGTTCTATCCGAAGAGGATGGCGGCATACACCATCAAGAGCTCGCCATCAACACTAACGACATCATTCGATCATTCGGCGCCGCTCCATCCTCGTGGTATGCAGTATGAAGACCTACAGATGCGGGACTAGGAGGGAGAACGCGGGGGTTGTATGTGCCGATGAGACCGATCACGGAGTTGATGTAAATCCATCACGTCAAACGCCCCCAGCCGCGCCGCTTCACTCCATCTCGCCGTCTTATAAGAGCATCTCGGGCGGTCTCATTGCCCACATCAGTAATTTGCCATAGTCTTCCGCCGAAATTCGTTCAACAACCCAGAATTAGCCTTCCGTCAAGTCTTGTCTACGACCTACCGCTCAGATCCGTTAGCATGGCTCCTTCGGCTATTGATGTGGACGTGCCGACCGGCGGCAAGGCTGTCCACCGTGAGCCTCTTCAGCAGTCCGGGGTGCTCGATGCGTATGAGTCCTTCGACGTCACTCCTGTCATCGGCCGGGAGTTTCCCACTGCCAAGCTCGTCGAGTGGCTCAATGCACCCAACGCGGATGAGCTCATTAGGGACTTGGCCATTACCAGTAAGCCCCTGAACATCTCTCTGTCCTCGGTACTCATAACCCCGACTGACAGCCAATAGTATCCCAACGCGGTGTCGTTTTCTTCCGTGCCCAAGACGACCTGACCAACGAGCTCCAGAAGAAGCTGATTCTGCGGCTCGGAGAGCTCACCGGAAGGCCTGCGACCTCGGGCCTCCACATCCACCCGATTCTCAACTCGGAGCGGGAGCTGGGTGGCAACGATCTCGAAATCAGCACCATCAGCTCCGTTCAAAACAAGCAGTTCTACTCCAAGGCGGTGCCTGAGTCGCTTAGTACGAAGAAGCAGAGCAGCGCTCAGTGGCACAGTGACATCGCCTTCGAACCTGTGCCGGCTGACTACACTTCTCTCCGCCTGGTGCAACTCCCCACCACGGGAGGTGGTAAGCATCCATCAGGCTGTCGTTGAAAACGTGTCGTGTCATTGACATGCGATTGCAGACACCCTGTGGGCCTCAGGCTATGAGATCTACGACCGTATCAGCGAACCATACCAGAAGTTCCTCGAGTCCTTGACGGCCACGTTTGAGCAGCCGGGCTTTCAGAAGGTCGCCGAGACATCGGGCTTCAAGCTCTACGACCAGCCACGAGGCGCGCCAGAGAATGTCGGCGCCGAGCTCAAGGCCGTTCACCCGGTCGTGCGGACGAACCCTGTGACGGGTTGGAAGAGCATCTTCCCCGTCGGTGGGCACGTCAGGCACATCAACGGTCTGACCGAGGAGGAGAGTTCCAAGTTGTTGAACTGGTTTTTGGACTTGGTTTACAAGAACCACGATTTGCAGGTTAGGTTCAAGTGGAACAACGCGAACGACATTGGTAGGTTTCCGATCACCCCGGAGCGTGCGTACTGATTCGTACATGCTGACACGCTCCAGCCATCTGGGACAACCGATCGGTGTTTCACACTGCAACCTTCGATTATTTGGATGGCAGCTATGGTGAGCGATTCGGAAACAGGGCAGTCGGACTGGGAGAGAGGCCGTACCTCGACCCCAACAGCACATCGCGGAGGACCGCGTTGGGCAAGCACTGAACGGCGCGGAATGAGTGAAAGGAGACCCAGAGATTGCCTGAGGAAGTGGGTCATGGAAGGTCGACACACCTGCAGATGTGCGATGCTTGAGTCTTGAAGGGTTTGGTGGGCATGGAACCTGCCCTGCTTATTCCGTCCACCTCGAAATTCTGATCGACGTTGTTATGGAGAATCATGAGGCTGCCTTCTGGTTAAAGCACCAAATGACCATGTTGAGGTCGATTTCGTGTTCAAACGCGTGAGGCAAAGCCGTCAACCATGCCGTAGGTCGATTCATCCACGGCTCAGGTGATGACTGAATATCGCTAAACTGTGCAAGGTGATCAGGTCCTGCTCGGCGCCAAGCTTGTCACCGAGCAGCCTGTTCCGAGGTGAAAAGGGACTGAACCGACTCAAAACCATTCGTTTACCACACCCCCGACAAAGCAAGAAACGTCATCAAACGGGCGGAAACTGCTCAAGCGGAACCTCAGCCGGTGGTTGTCACGGGGCCCACGTACAGCGTGCGGCATCTGTATGACGACCGAGGGACTCACTCACCCACGTCCAGGCAGCTTGTCTCCGCAGATGATGGACGTCAGCATGTCAATACCGCTGGAATCTAGGTAGGGTCCGAGACTCTTATCTCATTGCTGGAAAATCATGTGGTGCGTGAGGTGCTTTTTGCCGAAAGCTCCCGTGAAGCGGGTGTGACGTGCTGAGCCGTGATACTAAGCTGAGAGGTGCAAGCCTGAGTGGCGGATGCAGTCCGGGAAACCCTCTGATCCTGTCTCTTTCTAGGTCAATTCGGAACACCGATCTTTGGTCTGTGGTGCCGTGCCTTCCTGTGCTTCTTCTCCACCCCGCCTGCCATTTCCTCCAGGTGTGCTGGCTCTTTCGACCAACCGAATTCGAGGTTGCAACATCCTGTGGAACGCGCCGCCTAGCACTCCGCAGCCATCCCTTTTTCGCGCTTGCCGTGCGGGGCATCAACAACCCGAGCGGGCTCTCTTGCTCCACGCCGAACTGAACGGTAGTCAACCTCACCTACCTACCAACGTCAAGTCGCGCTCCCAAATCGCCCCGATTTTCTTTCCGCCCAGCGACCTTTCTCTCTTGACCGCGACAGTCGCCCTAAAGTGCTTTTTTGAGACGGGCATTTTCCCCCCTCCACAATGGCCGGCTCCGTTCCCGTTGCCCGCTCGCTGAGCGACATCTACACGCCGGATGCGGTGCCAACGCAGACAACGAGATGGAAGCACCTGCTGGCGAAATTCGAGACGACCTACGGGCATCCAGCGGAGTTCATTTCCAGATCACCAGGCCGAGTCAACATCATCGGCGAGCACATCGACTACTCTCTTTACTCGGTGCTGCCGATGGCCATCACAGCCGACGCGCTGCTCGCCGTCTCAACCGACTCCGCTTCAACCGCAACCGGCACGTTTAAGGTCCGGATCGCCAATGTGCAGGACGCTCGGTTTCCTGCACACGAGTTCGACATTCCCTACGGTGCCGTGGATATCGATGCCACCGTTCATGAGTGGACCAATTACTTCAAGTCGGGTCTGCGTGGCGCCCTGGAGCTGCTGCGCAAGAAGCACGGAGCGGACTTTAAGCCCAAGAGCATGAAGATCCTGATGGACGGCACCGTTCCTGCCGGCGGCGGGTTGAGCTCCAGTGCGGCCTTCGTCAGCGCCAGCGCCTTGGCGGTCATGGTTGCCAATGGCGAGCAGACTGTTGACAAGACCGAGTTGACTGAGCTGGCTATCGTGAGCGAGCGCGCTGTGGGGGTGAACTCGGGAGGGTAAGCCGTTCCACTAACTATTATCGCAAGTACTGTGTTACTGATTTATGCGTTCAGAATGGATCAGTCAGCCTCGGTCTTTTCTGAGCGTGGTTCCGCGCTCTTCGTCTCGTTCGCACCAACTCTCAGAGCTCGTCCGGTCTACTTCCCCAAGACGAACCCAGACTTGACTTTCCTCATCGCCCAGTCTTTTGTCACCTCAGACAAGTTTGTCACAGGCCCCATTCACTACAACCTGCGGGTGGTGGAATGCAGTCTCGCCGCCGCCTATCTCAACGCGGTGCTCAACCCTCCCGGCACCCAACTTCCCGCCGATGCTGCTCCGCTGGGTATCAGCCTCCACGGCTTTCACGAGATCTACTTCGCGCTCCAGGAACACGGCACAGGCGCGACTTCGAGCAAACCTGTGCCCGATCAGCTCGATGCGCTGATCACCCTCACCAACGAGACCCTGACCAAGTCCGAGGGCTACACGCGGGAGGAAATCGCCGTCGTGCTCAACATTTCCGTGGACGAGCTCAACGACAGGTTCACATCCCGGTTTCCCGTCCGCGCCGAGCGATTCAAGCTGCGCCAGCGTGCGCTGCACGTCTTTTCCGAAGCACTCCGCGTGCTGAAGTTCATGGCTCTCCTGGAGACCACGCCGTCGGGAGACGACACCACCGCCTACAACACCCAGCTGGGCGCGCTCCTCAACGAGACGCAGGCATCCTGCAGGGACATGTATGAGTGCAGCTGCGACGAGATTGACGCTCTCTGCGCCATCGCCGTCGAGGCGGGCAGTTACGGTAGCCGGCTGACCGGTGCCGGCTGGGGCGGCTGCAGTGTACACCTCGTGCCGGCCGATAAGGTCGCCGCTGTGCGCGAGGCCTGGGAGAGGGAATACTACAGCAAACTCAACCTGACCGAGGAACAGAAAGAGGCCGCTGTCGTGGTCAGCCGTCCTGGGAACGGCAGTGCCATTTGCTTGACAGGAGAGAGGTTGTTCCGTTGAGTGTCAGGGTCCCGAAGCCAGCACGGCCCCACGTCCACGCGAAGGACCAGCTGGGGCCGACGGAACTGAGCCGTTGATAGCTGTAGAGAACCGATGTCGAGCGCCGTATATTTCGCCATTGGGCTAGGTCCGGAATTATGGCACCGGGGGGTCGAGACAGGCCTGAACATAGCTTGCGGTGACAAGGCCGGTTCAGCGCACAGAGAAGCTGCATGCATCCCGGGCAAGGACCCAGGAAGAGGAAGCACTCGCTATACCAAACAGGCAACGCGGAGTAAAAAATGGAGAGCTGGGGCCTAGAGTGCAGATAGACTAGGGCTATATTGATGCAAAGCCTTTCTGAAGCAAATGTTACAGAGAGCACTATAGCGCTTCCAACGCTTAGAACTAGTAGTATATAAGCCTAGAAGCTTAAAGCCTAATAGTAGGTTACTAGATGTAACGGTCCTAACGAGTGTATTGCAACTAGCTAGTAACGACTTCTACGAGCATACTAAACTTAAGGAAGAAAAGAAGAGGAAAAGAGAAGGATAGCTTCCCCTTAGTACCTTCTATATAGTTAGAGCAATAACGCTCCTCCAAAGTTAGAATGCGCTTAGTGTAACGGTCCCAACGAGTATATTGCAACTAGCTGGTGACGACTCTACAAGCATACTAAACTTGAAGAAGAGAAGGAAAAGAAAGAGAAGGACAGCTTCCCCGTAGTGTCCTCCATATAGTCAGAGCAACAACCTTCATTCAGAGTCAGAATGCGTTTAGTATAACGTTGGCTTGCTAAGATTGGACGGCTATATCTGCGTCTATATATCTGGCTTGGCCGAGTGTCTCTAAGGCCGTTAATAGGGCCCAGCCCATTACATTACCCCCCTCCTCTATCTAGTTAGGGGGAGATGTTTCTATATGTAGCTTCAAATTGGTCTAAAGCTGTGGTTTCGAAGAAAGCTTTAAGTAGCTTCTAGATAGGCTTCGTCTATCTAGACTATTTAATTAGGAGTTTTGTTCCTTGGCCTATACCTTTTACCTTTAAGATCTTCTCAATAAGCTATTCCTTAGCTTTAGTATTTAGTAGGATAACTATAGAGGATTATATATTATTCTACTACTATATTAGTAGAGGGTCGTTATCTACTTTCTTTAAAAGAGTAATATAAAAGACGTTCTAGATACTAGATAGAGTATTTAGATAGTATACGTAGGAACCAATCACTTCTATAACTATATATTTAGCGTTAAGCTAGTTTAGTTTTTTAGAAGGTCTATTAGTTTTAATATTCTTTAGATAGAGCTAGACTTTATTACCTATATTAAACTATTTTGCTAGTTAGCAACTACAATTGGTATATTGCTTCTATCGTTCCTATACTATTGCTATCGCTACTTGAGCAAACTTAGTCGCTTCTTTAAGTTGGGCTATAAAAGTCTCTTTACAAGCAATTAGGGAGTTTCTAAAGGTTCTTAAATTATTTCTCCCTCTAGTTAGACCAAGTAGATCTATATTGTACCTATAGGTTATAAGAAAAGGGCTAAGCCTAGTAAACGTTGCTATCTAGTTATTAATAGCGATTATTACTACTAGTAAAAGAGATATCTAGTTATTTTATTAGTATATTGTAAAATAGTATAAGTAGTATTTAATAACTTAGTTTATACGTTCTATAGTACTATTAGTTTTAGAATAGAAAGCTATAAATAGTCTTTAAGTAATATTAAGTAACTTATAAATCCTTTTCTAAACGAGACTAATAAATTAAAGTCCTCTATCTAATACAATAGCTAAAGGGAGTCTATAATATTATATAAGATAGTGTAGCAGGTGATCTACAACTACTTTAATTATAATAGAGGACATCGCTTTAAATATTATACTCTTAGATAGCTAATTAGTAATTACTATAATAGCTTTAGCCTAGTTAAGGCTAGATAGGGGCAAACTAGTAATAAAGTCAATAGAGATTTTATTCTAAATCCTTTTAGGGATAGGCAATAGCTTTAATAAGCCTTATTTCTACTCCTTCTAAACGGACGTTTATCTATATACATTATAGTTCTAGATAAACCTTCTAACGTCTTAGCTAAAGCTAATCTATATAAATTGCTAGAAAATTAGTAGTTTTATAAGGTCTCTATCTAAATATCCTATAAAAAAGGAGTTATAGGTCTCCTATATTACTATTGTCTATAGTAGTTTAAAGGAAAGTAGCTAGATATAGTCTCTCCAATAGAGACGTTATTTATTATTAATTAAATACTTTAAAATAGAGATTAGTAGCTTCTATTAAAAAGGAAATTATTTTACTCTATTTCTAACTAGATAGCGAATCAACTAGTAATAGTTGTTTTCTTATAATACTTAGTTCTATAGGCTCGCTAAATGTTTTTTAAAAAAGAGGTTTATTAGAGGGTTAGACTTATTAGCTTCCTTATCTTTATTATAGTCTTTATTAGCTTTTTTCTTAGTCGTCTCTATCTAGTTAAATAAAAAGGTAGTTAAGGCTATAATAGTATTAATTTAAGTATAATATATAGAGATATAGCCTTTCTTTATCTTTAAGAGCTAGAAATAACGTCTAGCTAGCTATTTATTAAAATTATCTTTAGATATATCCTACTCCCTTTAAGATAGGGCATCTAGAATAGATACTTTATTCCTAGAATAGTATTTTAGTATAAAGTTATACTACACTAGGATTTCTAACTAGTAGACTTATCTTTTACTTAGCCGCTACTTCTTCTAAAAGTACTCTAGATTCTTATAGTCTATAAGAACCTTAAACAATAGTACGCTCTATAACTCTATATTCTACTACTCTAGATAGTAGATTATAGCTAGTAGCTCTTTATTATAAATCGGGTAGTTGCATTTAGCTAGAAGATTCTTTTTAGAAAAGAAGGCTATAGGGTATAGCAGGCCATTATCCCTATATTAAAAGAGAGCTCCTTTAATTGTATATCCTAATAAATCCACTTTAACTATAGTTTTCCTCTTAGAGTCCCATTAAGCTAGAATAAGTACTCTAATTAGAAGGGCCTTTAGCTATTAAAAGGCTTCTTTATACTAAGGTAACTAGATATAGAATATATCTTTTTTTATTAATAAAGTAAGGGGTCTTGCAATATCTAAAAATCTAGAAATAAACTCTTAGTAATAGTTAGCAAACTCTAGAAAGCTCTAGACTCCTCTAATAGTATATAGTTGTTCCTAGAATTCTATAGCTTGGATCTTCTCTAGATTATAGTAAATACCTTTACTAGCCTTAATAATAAACCCTAGATATTTAATGCTCTTAGCCTCAAAGTTGCATTTATTAATATCAACTTATAGTCCTGCTTCTATAAGTCTTTTTAAAACTTTCTAGACTTTCTTTCTATAGTTAGAGAGAAAACTACTTAAGTAGATTAGTAAATCGTCTATATAGGCCAAGGCAAATTTATTAAAGTATTCCTATAATATATAGTTAATATATTATTAGAAGGTTATAGAGGTACCTATAAGTCTAAAGGGGATAACAAGCCACTTAAAAAGTCTATACTATATATAAAAAGCCGTTTTCCACTTATCTCCTTCTTTAATTTAGATTTTATAGAATACTGCAATTACATCTAGCTTTATAAACTATCTTACCTTAAATAGTAACCTCAACGTCTTACTAATTAGAGGAAGAGAGTACTAGTCCTTCTTAGTTATTGCATTTAGTCCTCGATAGTCGATATAGAAGCAAAGGCCGCCTCCTAGCTTCCTAGTAAATAGTATAGGGGCTAACGTAGTAGAGTTGCTTACTTAAATAAAGTTTTTGTTTAATAGCTCTATTAAAGTCTTTCTTAGGAGGATTAGTTCCTCCTAAGATATACTATATAATAGTCCCTATAGAGGAACCTTGTCTTAGCTATTAGAGTCTTTTTCAAGAACAATCTTATAATTAGCCCCTATCTAGTAAGGAGGTAGCTAGTTTACTTGCTTCTAGCTAAATAGCAGAAGAAGGTTATAATAGTATTCTAGTAGCTTCTTATATAGATCACTATATTTCTTTAGAGAGAGTGCTTTTTCAATATCTATAAGGCTTATAGTAAAGATTTATATTTTCTCTATCTAGTTAAATAGAAAGGATCTCCTTATCCAACGTATAAGGGTTTTAAAGGCCCTTGCTATCTATTAATATAGAGGGAAGCTAGTCTCTTCTAAGCAGCTTTGTTCCTTTATTATAAGACCTAACAATCTAATTGTTAGTTTATTCCTTATAAGCGCAATCTCTACTTGCTCCACCTATATCTAGGGCCTTCTAAGGATCACGTTGTCTACCTAATTAAATACAATATAAAAGAATACTCTTTTTTGCTTATAGCTATTGATATCTATATTAAAGTAAACTATATACTTTACTTTTTCTTCTAGAATACTAGTAATATACTTAAAGTCTTAGAGAGTAATATCGATATATTAAAGGTAAAAATGGCGAGTAAGGTTATTACTAATTATTCTATAGCTTAAGCATCTAGAATTAACAAAAGCTTTAGTATAGTTCAATCTATTAACACTAAAATTAATATATATAGGTTCCTCGTCTATAGTCTTCTTAGCTTTCTTCTATACCCTTTTCGCCTCTATATACTCCTAGTAACGACTTCTACTAGGAGCTACTCTTTTAACTCCTTAGTATCACTCTCTATCTAGTTAGATATATCTAAGTCTAACTCTACTATATCCTTAACTCTAGGCAACTTAGAGCGCAACTTTCTAGCTCGAGCCTTAGTATTAGAGTACTAAGCTAAAAGAAGAGGATATCTATTACTCTAATATCCCTTCCTTCTACATTTAATATAAAGTCCTTCTTTCTAGTATCTTTAAATCTCGTCTTTACTAACCTATTTAGCCCTCTTGCCTATTAGCCCTTTATTCTACTTTTAAATAGCTCTATTAACCTTTATAGGCTTCTAGTCTATTGCATTAGTAGAAGGTAGAGGAGTCCTTGCCCTAAAAATAGTTTCTCTCTAGATATAACGCTAATAAGTCTCCTTCTAAGTGGGGTGCTATAGAGCTTCTATCTAGATAAAGCAATAGGAACTTTATTAATAGAAGAAAGAGTAGAATTTATTAAGGTTTATACCTAAGTTATAAAGAGCTAAGATATAGTAAGGGTAGTCTATAGGTATATAAAGCTAACCCTTAAGCTCTCCTCTTATCTCCCTATTAAATGCTTTTTTAAGGTAATTAATCTTTATCGCTAAGATCTATATAACGCTATTTGCATTAGCAAATTCCTTTTTAAATTTAGATAGAAAGGAGGTAAAAGGTTCTTTTTTACCTTAAATTATTAACCCTAATTAATTAAAGGCTCGCTATACAATATTTAAGTCTTTATAATAGGACAATAGATACTAAACGAACGTATAGATATCTATTATATTCTAATGTTTATAGAGTTCGTAATAGGCCCCAACTATAGCTTAAGATATATCTTCTAGATAAGTAAAGATATAGGAAAACTAGTCTCTCTAGTTGCTAATAACTATTCTATTAGTCTCCAACTTACTTTCCATTTCTTATTTCTAGATATAGAATTTCTATTAAGTGCTATCGAATTAAGGAGGATCTAGCAATATCGTTTTCTTCTTTATCTAGATAGAAGAAGAAGCATTAAGTCCCTTAGCTATTTCTCGAATTAATAGGGTTTCTATTAGAGTAGACTTATCCTTCTATAAGGTAGTAAGGTTTCTCTATAATACCTCAATCTATTAGTAAGTTACCTCTCTTTCTTTAGCCTACTTAGCCTATATATTATTAATTTAGCCTATTATTTAGACTATTATCTACTAGAGCTGCTACACCTTACTTAGAGGGCTTGCACTAATATTAATATCTATAATAAACATTCTTTCAAAACGCTACTATATTCTTAGCCAGCTTCATCTAACTAGAGGGACAGGCTTATATATCAACGTCGCTCGTTAAAAGGCAATATACTTTGCTTAACTAGTTATAGTCGCCAATATTTTATAGTCCTAGTATATCCCTATTATATCTAGCTACTCAGCTCCCTTTGGCTCAAGATCGTTGCTTTGCAGTATTACTATTAGGAATGTAAGATTTAATAGCAACCTCCTTATAGGAAGTTCGCTCTTTGCTTAACTAGCTTGAAGACTAGTGCTTTTACAGAAACTAATAGTAGTTGCGAAGACCGCTCTTCGTTTAGCTAGCTTAGAGACTAGCACTTTTATAGAACCTAAAAGAAGCTCTATTAGCCTTGAGATAGCAACAAGAGCAATAATCTCCATCTAGTTAGACGGAGTTAAATGCTTCCTTACAAATTAATAATAGAGAAAGGAAGTTTAGTATAATATAACGGTCCTAATAAGTATATTGCAACTAGCTAGTGACGACTCTACGAGTATACTAAACTTAAAGAAGAGAAGGAAAAGAAAGAGAAGGATAGCTTCCCCATAGTGTCCTCCATATAGTTAGAGCAACAACCTTCGTTCAGAGTCAGAATGCGTTCAGCATAATGTCGGCTTGCCAAGATTGGACGGCTGTGTCTGCGTCTGTGTGTCTAGCTTAGCCGAGTGTCTCCGAGGCCGTCAACAGGGCCCAGCCCGTTACACTTAGCATGACGTCGGGTTGTTGAGATTGGATGGCTATGTCTACGCTTGAGTGTCTGGCTTAGCTAAGTGTCTCCGAGGCTGTTAATGGGGCCTAGCCCGTTATATCACCCCCTATAACGGGCTAAGCCTGGTGTTTGGCCTTGGCGACCCTCGGCCAACCCCTAACGCCACCCCTAATGCCATCTCGGCTCGCTACCCTTGACAACAGCGCTAGGCCCACCACGCAACCTACATCCTCATCTAGTTAGACGAAGAATTTATTGAGGAATGATCCTTTAGTCTCTTTTTGTAATGCACTAGCCCTATAGCAACTGCAGATAGGCGTGCAGAGTGTCATTGAAACGATCTAAGGAAGAGAAAAGAGAGTTACAGGGACCCGTGCGGGGCGAAACCTTTTGGAGGAGGGCATGCAAGCTAGCTCCTTCCCGGAGCCATGCCGGAGACGGGCAGGAGCCCCCTACATCTGGGCATTGGCCCGCAAGTACTAGCCTGGGCAAAGCCCAAGCCTCTAACACTTTTGTCTTTTCTCTTTAAGATTAGTGTACTTGTAGAGTCGTTATATAACGAATCTCAAGCCCCTAGGGTTCTGAAAGGGACTTCTAAAAGTATACTCTAGGTAGAGCCTAAGGTTTAGTAAAGCTAAAGGGTTTATAACAAAGGTTTATCTCAATAGTAGGTCTAGCAAACTAGTTATATTGCTTACTAAGGAAGCTAACGAGTACCCGTAGGCCTAACAAGTGTAGTCTTAAATACAAGCTTCCTTCTTTTAGACGCTCGTAGACGCTAGCGTCTCTAAGCGTCCATAGTCGACAATAGGCGCCAGCGTCCCTGGGCGTCTATAGTCGACCATAGGCGCTAGCGTCCCTAGGCGTCTATCCTATCTGGCGTTTCATTGGGGCATCCATATATAGCCCTCATTGGCTCCTGCATGCTGCGCCAAGCCCTACCAGGCCGCGATATATAGTTGGTTTGTAACACGATGCCCCCTCTCCAACGTCTTTCGTCCCGAAAGGCAGGACTATCGTCTTAAATAGCGCCTACGCCTTTATCTTGCGCGTAAGTGCCTTCTTCTCTATATCGCCGTTGTCACTATAGCTGATGTACCTAGCAGACCCCCTTGAAACTGCGCCTTAGAGCGCCGCGTTGCTACTACCACTATCAAACGCAACGGTTAGCTAGTTGAGATGCCTTGCAAGCATTGTTAGAGCGTAAAGCCCCTAAGGCGATATATTATAGTCCCTAGGTTAAATAAATGTTTGTTTTATATACATATAGGTAAGAAGTATAGTAGGTCGAATATTATAGGCGCTTATAAGTATTACTATTTAGATAGTTAGTTAGTACTAACCCTCCCTTAGTGTTAGTAAACCTAGCTATATATAATAAAATTAATAGAGATATTATAGATAACGTATTTTATAAGCGAGTTGAACATATAAGCGAATTGAACACTTGCCACCACACTATAACAGTCAACTGCAAT
>JAMAKO010000066.1:67581-147542 GCA_023628555.1 Chaetomiaceae sp. R4402 | reverse complement strand
CCTCTGACCGAAGGAGGGCCACCTCGTGCATCACAGCCGTTGTACTTTTTGTAAGCTGGTCCACAGCGGCTAACATCAATGTCGGGGAGCTATTTTAATGATTGGCAATGCAAGTCTTGATAAGCATTGACTGCGCGTTGGCTTCCTTGGGGTTGTGAGGCGTCTGGAAGACCCAAGGTTGTAGTGTGCCGGCCCGCGAGTTCAAGGGCGTTGGTGTACGAAGCTTCACATCCAGCTTGGATATCACCCTCTCTAGATCGTACGGCACAAGGCCAGCACCTGCAAAGCCACCCCAGATATTCTTCTCCATCATCGAGACGAAGAAGGCCTCATGGAAGCCACAAAGGAACTCGAGCTTGCTTACGTGGTTGATATGCATCCGCATTAAGTCTTCAACCTGGCGACCATACGCCTTCTTTAGCGGCCCAAAGCAGCCAATATCAAGTGGCTGGAGGAGATGCAAGGAATGCGGAGGCATACAGAGCGTAATAATGTTGTTCTACTAGCAATGGAGCTCGAATTTAGTCGAGTGGTGGCTCTCGTGTCCGTCGAGGATCAACAACCGGTACTTGCCCTTTACCCGGGGCGCCGTATAGTAGTCGAAGTGCTTGATCCAATCTAGGCCTACCACATTGGTAGTCCAGCCATTATCGGTAGTTGCGATGCGCCAGTCGGCCGGGAGGCCACACTCGGTATACCAGTTAGCGAGGTGGTACTGCGCGGCCAAGATGATGAACGGAGGGATGGCCCAGCCGAGTGCGTTGACGCCCTGGATTACCATCGCCCATTCGCGGTTCCCAGGCTAGGCTAGCTTGGCCTTGCTACAGCCATCCAAGGTCGTAACTACCATGCCCGCGCAGATGATGCCCATCATAAACCCCGTCTCGTCGAAGTTATAGATATCGTTATCGACAATGCCGTACTTAGCCTTGGTGTTCCATACAAGGGCGAACCAGTCGCTAATAACCTTTGGATCCTCGCACTTAGCCCTCTAGTAGTCGTATCTATAGGACTAGCGCATTTTAATCTCTTCCTTGCGTTAGACGAAGTTGTATGCCCAGAGCTTGCCGATAGGGGGCGCGTCGCGTACGTATAGTAGTTGGTTGGCCATATCTTCCACACTATATAATCTCAATAGAAAAGCTCGCTCAGTTAGCTCAATTATATATCGAACAAGAGCCTCCTCTTCAGAATCGGTAAGCCTGCGCGAGTTGGGCGTAGTATCGCGTCGGGCAGGCTTGCCAGCGCGTCGATCACGAAGGGTCGATGGTGGGACATTATAGAGCTTCGCCGCAGCTCGAACGCTTAACTGCTTGTCATTTTTAAGGGCCTCAATGGCCAAGATAATCCTTGCATCTTTTGAAGGAGCCGGCATACTGGGTGGTGGAAGAAAATGAGGTGATGTGAAGGGAGAACGCGTCGCGATGGCCAGTGCGCGACTCGCTTATATGCGCGACTCGCATATAAAATACGTTACAAGCTTGTCATTCCTGCAGGTCACGCAAGAGAAAGTGTGACAAAACACTTCCAAGTGTCATACTACAAAAACGGACGTCCTTGCCCACAGAGACAAGGTGGTAGCCTATATACTGTGTGACACCAAGTGCTCCTTGTGTGCCAAGTACGCAGCCATCCGAATCTCATGCAACTTACATGTAGCCAGCATTCCTGACCCATCTATCGATGGCGCCTGCAGAAGGGGCGAGAAATGCGAATACAGCCGCAGGCGGCGAAAGAGAGACACCTCCACCTCAGCTACCCCGTCTCCCCCAGAGCAGAAATATCCTCGTTCTCCCCTAAACAATGACTATCAGCAGTGAACACATCTCACACCCTCCCTCTCCCTGTCCACACTCCTCTTCCTCGACCCTTACCTCCTCCAACACGGCCCCATCTCCACCACAGCACTCTCACCCCCCTCCCTCATCATCCCAGCACCACTCCTCCCCTACCTCAACGACACCACCTTCCTCCGCGCCGTCGCAGACCACCACTTCCGGCACACCCACCGCTGGCTGCCCTTTCTCTGCCAGCCGCGCGTCTACAACCTCCTCCTCCTGCACCAGGCCCAGCCGGTGTCACATGTACCAGATGCAGCCCTCCTCCTCCTCACCCTCCTCCTCCTCACCCTCCTCCTCCTCACCACCCCACCCCCAACACCACCCTCTACACTCCTCCACGACAACCCCCTCTACTGCACTGTCAAGCATTTCTGGTCAGAGGTGAAGGACGCAAGCGGCAGCTTCTCGGTGGCCACGCTGCAGGCCGGCGTGCTGCTGGCGCTGTACGAGCTCGCGCACGGCGTGTACCCGGCCGCATACCTATCGGTGGGGCGCTGCGCGCGGTATGCGCTTGCGTTGGGGATTGGTGGGAGGGGGGAAGGGAAGGGGATGGTGAGGGGGGCACAGAGGGTGCTGACGCTCGTGGAGGTCGAGGAGAGGAGGAGGTTTGGTGGGCTGTTGTTATTCTTGATCGGTGAGTCTTAACCTGATTTTGGTATATAGTGATGGTGAGGGTGCCGGTAGCGGGTAGGGGGCTGATGCTCCGGTGTGCGGGTGCAGGTTTTGTGAGCATAGGGTGTCCGGGCCGGCCGTTTGCGACGCCCGATCCGCGGCTGGAGGATCTCCTGCCTGCGGATGACGAGGCATGATCAGGGGGTATGATTTCACTCGAACTCTATGAACATTACGGACTTCCGCTGATGACAAGAAGCAGATCGTACGACGCGGGAACCTATCGACCCTGTCCTCCCCCACGGCAAGCTACATGGGCAAATTCGCGTTGCTGTGCTAGGCCGGCCGGCTGCTGGGCTAGTTCTTACATCACCTCGCTAGTGACGATGCTACTACCCACCCACGACGACTCCGAGGCTTGGATGCAGCTCGACCGCACGCTGCAGTCCATGCTGACCGCGGCGCTGGACACCGACTCGCCGACCACGACCGGATCACGTTCATCTATAGGTCCGTCTGCCTCTGCCTGAACTCCCCAAAACATCATCCAGCATTGCACCAGCAACTCAACCATTAATCAACCCTACAATACATATTAACAATACAACGCCAGCACCCTCATAGCACTCTACACCCCTTCCTCCCCCCCTCATCAACACGGGCTACCCTCCGTCCCTCCCCCACCGCGCCCGCGCAATCCTCACCCAAATCACAACCCGGATCAGCGCCAACCTCGTCGAGCGGCAGTGCTTCGTGGGCCGCGACCCGGCGGCCATGGCGCCGTGGGGGTTGCCCTTTGCATACCGCGTGTGTGGCGCACACCTGGCGGCGGGGGCGGGCTCGGGCTCGGAGAGGACGGCGCGGGCGGGCGATGAGGTGATGGTGTGTTTGTGGGAGGCGCTGGGGGCGATTGCCCGGCGGTGGGGGGCCGCGGGGTGGTATTTGGGGTTGTTGGAGGCGGGGAAGGGGGGTGATTTGTTTGGTTGGTTCTGCTCGGCGGGGTTTGTATGTTCGGTCGGGTAGCTCCCTTTACAGATCGCTTCCGCACAGCTGCAGGAGGGCGCGGGCCTGTGCGATGCCCAGGGCCACCGACATGATGATCTTGCTGAACGCGTCGAAGTCGTCCGGCCGGGCGTGGCTTAGCGCGTCGGTGAAGCTGTCTCGCAAGCCTCCGGTTAATCCTCCATACTCACGCCCAAGTTCATATCAACCAATCCATCCATTAAAAGACGAAGACGGACTCACTCCTCGTTCCTCACAACAAACCGCCTCCCCGTCCGCCACGCCACCTCAAACCCAGCCGGGTCGCGCGCCCGCCACAGGTCAGCGGACAGCGTGAACGAGTGGTCGAGACCGGCGAGGCCGCCGGTGCCGCCGGGACGCACCTCGCCCAGGCAATTGTCGTGCTGGCCGGGCGCGCCGTTGAAGAGGAGCACCGTGGTCAGCGTGCGCCGGGCCGACTCCTGGAAGACCCAGGACCGCCAGAAGCTGTTTCTTGCCACATCATTAGCTGGGTGTTGGTCCGGGGGAGGGAGGACACTGGGGTAATCCGAACTCTGTTGTTGTTGGTGCTGCTGCTGATGCTGTGGCTGTTGTTGATAGTAGGTCTGTTGGTGGTGGGAGGATGGCCCTGCGGCAAACTGAGACAAATCCTGGAGTCCCCAGTTTGGAAAGAAAGCGGAGGGGTCGACGGCGGCGCCGGCGCCGGCGCGGGGTGGGGCGTCTTCGAAGACGACGTGTCCCAGCAGTGCGAAGGCGGCGTCCTCGACGCCCTTGCGGGTTTCCAGAGCACTAGAGTTGGCTCTCGCGTCACTGTTGTAGATGCGTATGAGTTGATACAGCAGCAAGGCCTGCAGCCGGGCGAGGGATTCGAGCGGCTCGGTCGGCAGCGGGGAGGACACGATCTCTTGGACGCGGCTCTCGATGGAGCGGAAGATGACCTCGGAGTTGGCCTGGTTCCTGGCCATCCACAACGCGCAGGAGGACTGGGCGTCTGCGGCAGGGAGAGGAAGTCAGAGTGAGTGGGAAGTTCTCAAAAGCACCTATCATTGTCAAGAGAAGCCCACCTCGTATCGACTTGGGCATTTCTTGGTCATAGAGGGAGGGGTGGCACCATGGTGTTTGGTTCTCGAGCACCATCTGGTAGGGCACGTCGAAGAGCTTGTCCATGGAGTACTGGAGATGGGTCCTGATCAGGGTCTCGTGCGCGAGGTTGGGCGGCAGAAAGGCCAGGGTGGTCTGGTGCAGGTTCGGCGCGGCGGCCAGGTGTGGTCTCGGCGGCCCCGCCCGAGCAGCACCCGACTCCCCCCACACGGCATCGGGCACGTCAAAGTCGAAGGACGGGCCGGATGACAAAGCCGGATCGGTGGAGGGCCCCGGGGGGCATGTCGTGCTTGTGCTTGGTTCGGCCGGCTCGAGGGAACCCCGGTCGGTTGGGTCAGCCAACGAACCAGGCCACGACGGGGTGGTCCTGCGGCTGCCCTCCGGGTACTCGCACGTGAAGCCACGCTGGGCGCATCGCTGGCACACGGGCAGGTCCAGGGAGCAGCGTCGCTTTGCCTTGACGCACTCCCTGCACGACTTGCGCCGCGGCGGAGGGTTGTTTCGCTCGAGGACGGACAGCGGCTGCGACATCGCAACTACCAGGTACTAAGGTAGGTAGGTACGCAGTATGCGGAGGCGGGCGGGGTGATGCGGGAGATCTGGTTTAGGCTACCCCGGGAAAGGTAGGCAGTAGGTCACGGCTGAGGCTGGATGCAGCTGAGTAGTATATATGTATGCACACCTCAGGTTGAAAGGACCTCATTGCGAGAACTGAAATAGGTTTACAGTACAGATAGACAGGCGCGCCGCGCCAATCGCTGCAACAGCCGTGACGAGCAAGTTGCTAGTCGGGTCTGCACCAAGCAGGCCAGTGCATGGCGCCCTGGGCTGTGTGAACCCGTGCCGTACGGAGTAACGTGCCTCGACTCCTTCCTTGAGCACTGCATGGAGGCCGGGGTGAGTGAGGATCCCGCGGCTCCCGGGTTGCAAGCCCCTACCGAGTACCGCAGTACGCAGTACACGTGTAGAGCCAGCCCCTGACTCCTGCTCGCGATCCCGTGCTATGGTGCTATGCACGTTTAACTCAACCGCACGCGGCCCCCAACGACTGACGACAACCGGCAGGGCTCGCGGCCAGGGTCGCTAACTAGTGGCAGGGCAATTTCCTGGTTGGGAAGCCGTGCAGCTAGGCATCCACGAAGGGGCTTCTCGGGCCACCCAAATAGGGAAGAGCGCGGAGTTCCGGCGGCTGGCGGTTTCGTGCAAGC
Organism: Chaetomiaceae sp. R4402; assembly: GCA_023628555.1. NCBI lineage: Eukaryota > Fungi > Ascomycota > Sordariomycetes > Sordariales > Chaetomiaceae > Chaetomiaceae sp. R4402. The sequence goes on along the minus strand of JAMAKO010000066.1, from coordinate 141,778 downwards.
CGCTCGGCGCTCGGCAACTGCCACTTCGCAAAAACTTTCCAGGTTCCCGCCCGCCAGCGCCCGTCGAACCACCGTCTCCGGAGGATTTGCCGCCCACCCTGTGCCCCGTCGGTGATAACGAGCATGGCTAGGAGGATAGCATCTGCCATGTGCCATGGATGCTAGCCTCTGCAGACCTTGGCGTTGACAAATAGAGCAGGTCGAAGCCGTGCGCACCCTGTGTTGCATGCTGGAATCCTCTTTCACACAGGCGAGATGAAACCAAGCTGGAACTGTGCGTGGGCATCTCAAATGTGCAGCCCACGCCCGCTGCACTGGGAAAGGGGTAAAACAACGTTGGATGTGATTGTATGTGATTGTATGCGATTTGACGATTTGACGATTTGACGATTTGGAATGGGGCCTCAGAAGATCCCGACCCCACGGATTTCGGACGGATTTTACAATTTTCTTGGCGAGGGGGGTTGCATTCAGCCGCATCCACATGGCGGAACCACTCCGTACGGATTCCGATTCCGTACAACAACTCGTTGACTAATCGGCAACCAACCTAAAATTCATAACTAGCGGAAAACGAAACCGGCTGATACCATCTAGTTAGGTTTTCTTCCAGAACCAAATTCATATCACATAAATCTTTAAATATCGCATCGTAAACATCCTGACTGTAGTCATACAAGAAAACACAGACACACAGAGACCACCCGCAGTGCGAGATAAAAACCCACTACCCACTCAGTTGGACTTGCTGCTCTTGCCGCCCATCATGTTCTGCACCGTGCCGCCGATGCTGCCCTCGGTGGTGAACTGCTTTCCGATCATGCCATCCTTGTCCATCGGGCCACCAATCTTTTGCGCCGTGCCGCCGATCGCTCCTTCCGCTGTTTGGGTCGGCCAATTGGGTCAGCCCTACGCGCTCCGACTCGTCCAGACCCGAGGGCCCCGGGGGACGTGGGGAGGGTCCCATCAGGCAGCAGCTTAAAAGAACCAAACGGGACTAGGTCACTCACGCGTAAACTGCTTGCCGACGGCGCCCTGCGCGTCAAACACGCCCGGCTTGTCCTGGCCCAGATGCGCGTTGGCTGGCGTCTGCTGCGATGCGGCCATGCCGCCCGTCGACCTGGGGCCGGCGTGGGTGGTCTGCGGGTGCTCTCTCGATGACGGGTTCATATTGACTGATTGTGTGTAATGTTCCGTAATCAGGACTTCTGGTTTGATTGCTAGAACAACAGGATACAGCACGGAATTTTTTTTAACGAACCACTGGAAGCTCAATTGCTGAATACTTATACCACAGCAACAAAGGCAACACCGTCACAAAGTGACGACATTGGTGTCCGCTGCGGGCGCTGGCTGATGATCTGCGATGATGTCATGACCCTGCGCTTAACAGCCCATAACACCTGATCCACTCTCTATATGATCATACAGCGTGCATGTGTGTAGGAGCAGTGCCTCCGCACACGTGTATGTAGTTTGCTTATGTGATCGAATCACAGAATCTGTCCCAGCAGATCGAGATCCTCACTCCTTCGTCCGCGGACAGTCCGTGGACGGCACTGCCGTTGGCCGACTAGGTATGTCCGGCTCGGGGATAGTCTCGGTTTTTTGGGCCTCGGTTTCGGGTCGCGCTAACAGGCAACGTGGAGGATCGAAGCCTCAATCCTAGAACAGAATCTCCATACCTTTCAAGCTCGCTAACTGGAAGATATCCTCGAACGTATTCTCACCACTAACCTGGCAGTCCTCCAGAACGCCGCAATCCAACAACACCCCTTTCAATTCTCCCCACCTAGAGTACGGTACGGTAGGTAGGAAGCCAGGCTACGGCGTCCTCGATTTGTCCCTAATCAAACATCTTCCCAAGCCGAGCGACGACACTTCCAGGTCAGTCACCACATGACCGGAACATTCCGAAGGCGCCGCAATCCATTTCTCAACTGCACCCCTATTACCTGTACCCAGCTACGATAGTTAGGTAGCCAGGCAACAAAATTCTCAATCTCCATCTAATCAAAAATCTGGCCAACACGAACATCAACGCTCTTCGAGCCTAGCAATGGGTATTCTCAAGCGCAGTGCCCCTACTGACGCATCCTCCAAGGACGCCGCAATCCTATCCTGACTCCCTCCCAGCGAGCCATCCCATGCGTTACCTAGCTCGAGCCCAGCTACGTCCGTACGGTACCTAGCCAAGCAACAACGCCATCGGCCTCGCCCCAATCAAACAACTCCACGATCCGAAACCTCTACCTGAAGCCGGCTAATGAAAACCCCCAGGCGCAAGGGCACTACTGACGTGTCCCCCAACGCCGCAATCCCATCCCAAAGTCCCTCTCGACTCCTTCGCCTAAGGTACCCGGCACTTACCCGACAGCAGCCAGGCAACAACATCGTATTCCCGATCCCTCCCCAATCAGACAACTCCCTTCCACCAAGCCCCACCTTACCTAGGAACAACTTTCGCACTCGCTCATCCTTCACGCCCCATATCCCTCCAGCATGACGGTATGCACCACAGCATCCAGATACAGCCCGTTGCGTACCACGCACCCAGCGCCGGGCTTGACCTTGAACATGCCGTGCGGGCCGACCACAAACTCCACTGCCCCTTGACCGCCGCCTTCATCGCCACCACCAGCAACCTTACCCCCTTCACCACCACCACCACCTCCTCCTCCTCCTCCTCCACCGTCACTACCGTTGCCTTTGTCGTTGCTATTGCTGTGAACGGTCCCAGCACCACCGCCGATGACGACGCGCACCTTCCCCGCCGCGACGCTGCACAGCCGCGTGCGCCCCCGGTCGTCGTCCAGCCGCAGCGTGCCGCCTGACGCGATGGTGTCGACGCGGAAGGCGACGTCGGGGAGGATGGGAACTGCGTGGGTGGCGGAGGTGCTGAGGTAGGGTTTCGAGAAGGCGATTGCTACGTCGGTTCGCGTTCGCGGTTAGTAGATGTTATCGTATGGTATAGGATGTTATGGTTTTGGCAGAGCGGTTGGGTGGACATAGGATGAATAAAGGATGGGTTGTGATAGTAGGTACTATGGTAGGGGGAAGGGGCTTACTGTCTGCGCCGTGGGGGTTGTCCTCGCGGATGCGCCCAGGCGCGACCTCCCACTCTTCCATCTCGAGCAGGTCGTCGGGCGCCTGGAACATGCCCTGCGAGATGAGTGCCGACGACGGGCCTGCTCCTCTGCGTGACGAGGATGCAGACACAAACGACGGCTGTTGTTGTTGGCCAGCCAGCTGCGGCCGCCGCGTAGCGCGCAGCGTCCCATCATGGGAAGGAGCAGCGGCGGTACGTCGCGGCAACCAAGCCTCATTACCACCAGCAACATCCATCTCGCCAATCCGCCCCGCGGCCTGGTCCCGCTCCTGCTGCACTACGGACCCGAGCAGGGTGCAGGCCAGCTTCTTGCCGCCGAACAGGCAGTTGGCGCAGCACGGGTAGCGCGCCTTGTCCTTGCCGGGCACCGACTGCGCCACCACGACGCAGCCGGCGAACGGCCCCCGCCCCTTGCGGCACCGCTGGCACGCGTCCGCGGCCGCGACCGCGTCGCCCGTGACCTGGATGAGGATGGCTGCGATGTCCCGCGTGCCCGTCTCGAGGAATTCGCGCCGCCGGTGGTGCGTGTTGAATTGGATGTCGCGCCGTTTGGGGAGTGATAGCAGGCGCTTGATGGCGTTGGAATGTGGGACGTCGACAGTGTAGATCAGGTGCGGTTGGATGTACGCCCAGAGGTCCGGGTCTTCGCCGCGGTCGGGTGGCGGCTCGGTTTCCGCGGGTTTGGTTTCCAGCTCCTCGATGCTGTTCAGCGCTGATTTTGTGGAGAGGTACACGGGGAGTTGAGCCTTGGGGATGGGGCTGCCGGTCTTCAGGGGTTCCTTGGAAATGACCACGGGAGGGGCATTGACTAGTAGCTTGCCGCCCTTGCCCATGCCGGTTCGCTTGGCGCGGTAGACGCCCTGCATGGAGAAGGTTCCGTCGCCGTTGTCATTCAACAGGGCGGCAAAATGAGCACGCTGACACAGGGGCAGGTTAGTGAGCGAATATCCGACGCCTGGAATCAAAAGCAGGTCACCGTACCGAGAAATGGAACCCCAGATCGTTCCTCTTGCAAAACGCCTTCCGGCAGGTGCGTATAGGGCAAATCCACGGCCTGCCGGGTATTGTGTGGTCGATCTCGTACCCAGCCGGTAGCAAGACGCCAAATAAGTTGGTGAGCTGCCCTTCTTCATCTGGAGGTATAGCCGGTTAGCCCAGCGTTTGAACGGACGAAACTAAGGGGGAAGTCTCTTACCCGGCCACATGGTGTATGGTCTACCCGGCTCCGCCTCAACAATGCTGACCGGGTCACCGTCCGGCTGTGGGGGTAATTCGGCGATCGAGCCATCCACGACGTCTTCCACCTCGTCATCTTCGATGGCAATCGTGTTACCACCCACCTCCTCCACCTCGTCCCCTTCCATCTCGACATCAGCAGCTTCGCCATCGTCCGAGAGCTTCAGAAGGCGGGCCGCGCGCATCGCGCCAGTCTGCTTGTTGGAGCAGCGGATCTGCCCGCCGTGATAAAAGCAGTTGGCGCAGCTCGTGATGCTCTCGAGCGGACCGCGGCCGGCATCAGCCGATATTATGACGCACGAGAGGAAAGGCCCTTTGCCGTCGCGACAGCGACTGCAGGGGTCGGGCGCGACGTCTCCGGTCGCCTGGATGATGAGGGCCGACACGTCCCGCGGGTGTGGGTCGGTGAAGGGATAGGCTTCAAGCCACGCCGCATTCCAGTCCAGGTCGCGGACCTTCGGGAGGGTAATCAAACGCCTGACCCATCCCTGCGTGGGGATTCGGGGGCCTCGGTGCTTGACCAGATGGGGTTGAATGTAGTTCCAGAGTTTAATCTCGTCGTCGTTCGGTTCGAAATCGCTGTTTTCCGATTCCTCGCTGTTGTCCGCAGGTTCTAGGCCACTGGGGGTGGCTGGGACGCTAGCGATTTTGTCCGTCTCGGCCTCGCCAATGGATATACCAATCTTAATTCGCGGAAGGCTTGGTGGGAGGGCTGGAGTGCTAGAAGCGTCTGCAGGACCCCGGGAGACGACGATTGCGGGCTTCGGAACGGACCCCTTGTTGCCGCCCTGGCGTTGAGAAGGGGCATATTTACCGCGTTCCGAGAACGTGCCGTCTTCGTTGTCGTGAAGCATGGTGCCTCTATGCGATCTCTGCAAGGCTGGTCAGCAGCGAAGCAGACCCGTGGGATGGCACTGACAACGAACTCACCACGAAATGGCATCCAAGCTTATCGATTTTCGGGAACACCTTCCGGCAGGACCTGATGGGGCAAATCCATGGGTGGTTTGCTATGGCGGTGGACAATTGGTAGCCTTCTGGGAGAAGTGCGCCGTTCGTGGCGAGGAGCGGGCCGTTGTAGGTTCCTAAACAGGCGGTTAGAGGTTTGCTCATGGGCGCCGCAGAACATAGAAGCCAAGGCAACTCACCCCACCATCGATTGTATGGGCGCCCTGGAGCCGCCATGTCTACGGCAGCGGGCGTGTCTCCTTCTGTCTCGTCTTTCTCGCTGACGGGTCGTTCGCTAATCTCTCCGTCGCTCGACGGGTCTGCTGGTGAGAGATCTGCCTCCTCGTCGCTATCAGCTTCAACACCATGCCTGGGGTTTGAGGCACCATGCGTGCCAGGCTTGATCTGATTGGATGACTCGTGAAGGCTAGAGCGTGGGCTGGCCCCGAGCATGTTGGCACCCAGACTCCTCGGGCTCGGCAGACTGGCGTCTTGGAGGCTTGGCCGGCTGGCCGGGACTGCGCAGCCAGCAGATGTGGGCTTGTCATCCAGCAAACGGGCAAGCTGCTCGGACAGCAACGGCCGTTTCCGTACTTCATGGGTCGGAGTAGAGGCATTAGAGGCATTGTTGAGTGATGCTGAGTTCAGGTGCTGAGGCGTATGCTTGATACCGTTCATCGGGCCTGACGGCTTGAATCTGACGTTCGGGGAGCCTGAAGGAGCCTCGGCCTCTCTCTTGCGTTTCATCGTCTCCATGCGCTTCTGAGAAACGTGGTCCATGAGGCCGAAATCCCATCGCTCTATAGGTACGCATTGTTTAGCAAGCACGTGCTGTCTGCCAGAGCAACGGTTGGTACTAAGACATACGCTTCAGTGCTAGGCTGGTGGCCCTCCTCCTCTCCTCATCGATTGCGTACTTGGTCTTGCGCGTGCCATCCGGCACCGAGCTGGGTTTGAGGCAGTCTGCACCAGTGTCCATAGCCGGTGTCGACGGAGGCTGTGTCGGCAGGATGTCGCTGACAATCATCGCCGGCTCCGGCTCAGCAGCAGCGTCGTGGAAAGAGGGCCGCGCAGAAGAAGTGCGAGCGTGGGACTGCGAGCCGTTGATCTGAGGGAGGTATCCGTGGCCCGTCCGCTTCATCTTGAAAACGGGCCTGTGTCTGCTCCGGAAGGTGGGCCCGTCTGCAACAACATGCTCGGCTGCGGCTCGGGAAGGAGCCACAGCCAGGCCTGCGTTGGAGGCCCGGGGCTGCGGCGATATGGCCGGCGCCGAAGAGGGCTGGCTGCCAGAGCCGGCCATTACGACGCGCCTGCCATTCGCCAAAGGCTTGGAATGCCCGTGAATTCTGATAGTTCAACTAGTTGAAAGTTAAATATACAATGCGTGCCTGGACGAAGGTGTAGTTGAGGCGGCTAGGTCTTCGTGGCGATAGCCTCGGCGGCGAGCGTGGCAGGCCTGGAGCAGAGGCGCAGGGCTGTAATTTAGGTGGCGTTTGCAAGCACAACGAAAAGGCTGTTTGCATCAACCTCGAAGCAGCCAGATGTGTTCGACAGGGCATAGAGTCGGTCGAAAATCGCGTGAAGGCTGCGGCTCAGCTACAAACGATGAAAAGGGTGAAATTCCACGGGTTATCAATTGAAGTGGCCTGGTGCAGCACAAGATAAGATGGCTAGGCCACTTTAAGCCTAGGCCATATTCTATTAATAAACCCTACAAAACTTATCTTAAAGAGATCGTAATGATGGTAGCTATGCTATCTGAACTTATCATAGGTAGTATAGGAGTATAGCAGTCTATAAGCGAGACGCAGTACATTTAATGTATCCCCCCGAGTTGACGAGACAGGGCTTTGGATGGGCGGGAACGCAATGTCCACGCGTCTGTGGGGCACCGCGCGCCGAGGCATGATCTTGGCCATCTCTGTATGGGTAGAACCTGCCCCACCCAGGTTGTTTTTTCTTCCCACCACGAAGGAGAACTGCGCTGCTCTTCTTTGCACAGCAGTCCATATATTGCAGTCAATAGTTGGAATCGCTATTCTTATGAGATCAAACGTTACAGCATAACGCAAGGCACTGGATGTCACCTCAGCGTTTGGCATTTCGTCTGATCTTTTCAAACAACCAAACGAAGGTTGAGCAGTAGACTGTCGAGAGGCTTGAAAACAACAACGTAGATCACACTTGACAATGGCCACTGCACTGGGACATGGACCGTATGTCTTATGTTAGGCAACGTAGTAGCAATCGTTATCTGATAGATCCCATCTATCTATCTTGATCAAGAAACGGCTCAGAAGATGTGGACCTGGTCGGTGTCGTTGCACGAAGAACAGAGAGATCATTACTACTTCTCGTCTGCGGGTGGTGGGTACAGTCTTGAGGCAGCTGCTTACTGCCACTGCATCCGGCCGCCCCCTGCCTGTATCCATTGCAAGTGTCAAAGGGCGAGGGCAGCCCCTTTCTTGCGGATGCCACCTCGCATATGAAGTGCAATTGAATGAATAGACCTTGAAACAGCCAAACGCCGCCAGACGCTGCCGGCAACCAACAACCTTGCCGTATGCTACTGTGCATGTGAAGCTGTCCAGCCTCAGATGCGATCAAACAGCCGGTCCATTACGCCGATAGAACTCAGAGCTTCCCCCCGTCTGCAATGAAGACCATGGAATCGCCACCACACGACGCCTCAATGCCAAGATCAACTTTGTACATTTTCACCCACCCAAAACACGCCCATTTCAAACCTGGTCCAACTCCCCCCTCCCCTCGCCCCCACCACCACCACCTCGACTCTGCTCCTCCCAAAACTCCAACGTCAGCGCCGCCAAAAAGCACGGCACACACCCCCTCTCCCGCACCCAAAACTTGATACTATCCCCTATCCGCTGCGCAAACGCGCTCCGCGGACCCCCACCGACCTTCATCGTCCCCTTCTCGCCGTCAAACACAATGCTATTCTCATGCTCATCGGTGCGCGAGGGGTAATACACACTCTCGACGCGCATCTTGCCGCCGGGGATGAAGGCGACGGTCCAGCCGAGCGTCGAGAACACGGCCTCCTTGAACTCGGCCGATTTCGCCGCCCAGACCTCCTTCAGCCGCCGCGCCGACTTGTGTGCCGACGCGGTCTCGGCCTGCGCCTCGGCGATGGCGCGCTGTGCGGCCGCGAGCTGGGAGGCTGGCACGGTCGCGAAGAGGGTTGGTTGGCGCTCGATGTGGCGCAGCAGTTCGTCGTTCTCGAGCTTGAGCGCTGCCAGCGTGGCGGCTTTGGTCGCTTCGTGGTCGGCGGTGGGGTTGGCGCGGAGGGAGAGGACGCGGGTTTTGAGCTGCTCTTTGGCGGAGACGAGTTGTTCAGCCGTGACGTCGTGTTCTTTCTGGAGGAGGCGGTGGGCGGTTTGCAGGTCGGAGAGCTCCGATTGCAGTTTGCGGTTCTTGCGCGCTAGCTGGCCTAGCTGCTCGTGCTCGGCTTCGTCTGTCTCGCGGGGCCGCTTGCTGCCCAGCACGGGTTGGGCCGGGCTGGTGGAGGCGGATTCGAGCGAGGTGAGGTCGGCGTGGAGAGTGCTGACCTCGGCTTTGTACTTGTCGACCAGGTCTTCAAGCTCCTGGATGCGCTTGAGCTTCTCCTGGTCGATGTTGTCCGGCTGCAATGTCATGTCTTCCATGTCAAAAGTCTTGAGTTGAGCGCGGAGATATTCCACTTCTTTGACGGCGAGGGCGCGTTGTCTATCGAGGCGCGACCGGGCCTTGTCGTTCGCGGAGCCTGATCCTCCTGCCGTCTTGAGATTGTCGATCTGGCTCAGCAAACCGGCCTTCTCGTCCTCCAAAGACTTTATTATGTTGTCTCGGTCCGCGATCTCGGGCTCCAGTTCTCCCAACTTCTCCACGAGTGAAGCCGCATGTAAACGTTCGGCGACTAATGCTCTCGCCAGAGCTTCCGGGGAGTCGAACTCGGCCTGGCCGTCCGCGCCTCCTTCGCTCTGCAGGTAGGCCGTCCAAGCCCGCCTCTCATCTTCTAACCGTTGCCTTTGCCTTCTCACTTCGTCCAGTTCGGTCTGCACCGATTCAGCTGTTTCTAACCTTCGCTGAAGCGAGCGCTTCTCCTCCTCCACCACCTCGACGGCCTTATGAACCTGTCGTAAGTGTCTGAGCTCGGTAAGCTGCTCCCTGTTCTTTGCTTCAAGTGTTCGTATGTGTTTAACTTGGTCCGTTAGCTCCCTGCGAATTACGGCGATCGTCTCCGCGTCGCCTGTCTGAGCTTTCAGGCGCAGCACGTCGGCTTCTAGCCTGCCGATGGTCTCGTCTCGTTCGGCCAATTGTGTCTGCGTCGTTTCGAGAACCGTTTCGCGCGCCCGGCTCTCCTCTTCCAGCTCCTGCACCGTCCGTTGCGACGAAACGAGCTTCGCCTTGAGGTCGATAACCTCGCGGTCGGCCAGGCGCGCCGCGTCGTCCTTGGCGGCGCTCAACTCTTCCAGCTGCTCCTGGAGCAGCCGCGCCTCTTCGTGCGCGTCCCGTGCCTTGGCTTCCAGCTCTCGCTTCTGCTGCTCCTTCTCGGCCCTCAGCTCCTCCAGTTCGTTCTGCAGCGCCTCTGCCTGCCGCAGCGCCCTCGACTTTTCCGCATCGGCCGCCTGTTTGGCTTTGAAGTCGTCCTCGGCGCGCCGCTTAGTGTCGCGCATCTCGTTCTCCGACTGCAGCCGCGCCAGTTCCTTCTCTTGCTCGAAGCTGCTAATCTGGTACCGCAGCGTGCCGACCTCGGCCTTGAGCTCCTCAATCCGCTTTCGCTGTGTCTCGTACTCCTCCGCGTCTGGCGGTGGCCGGTTCTCCTTGCTGCTCTCGCGGCTGAAGTTGCTTGAGACGGTGACGGCGCGGCCCCGCGGCGGGGAAGGACCGGAGGGAAGGTCTTGTCGCGAGCTGGGGCGCGCCATGGCGCTGCTGGGAGTGGACATGTTGGACTCGCCCGTAAGAATGTTGTATGACGATTGGGTGGTTGTGCTGTTGCGGAAACTAGGTATCTGCGCCTTGTCAGTGATGTGCGCGTGGGAGCGGCGCGTGAGCGAATGGCCTCATACCCTCGATCCCCGGAGCGCTGTGTTGGGCCGCGGAATGCCGCCACCGACAGAGCCGCGTCTCGCCGACCCTGGAGGCTCGCCTTGTGGGGTGAAAGATCGCATAATGGACGAGAGGCGATCCAACGGACGCGGACTGGATTGACTCGGCGTGCGCGGCATGGCAGCGCGACTGGGCTGTTGGGAAGCGCTCTCCCTGGCGGTGCTCTGATTGGCGGAAGCACAGCAGCCAAAACACTGCGCTGCTGGGGTGGACTGGGCGAGCTGCAGGGTCGAGCTGGGGTACGAGGGGCCCTTCGACGTCAGTTCTCGTTGAAATCGTGCAAATTCATGAAAAGTTGAATCTGGAGGTACGATTGAGGCTCAATCGGAGCGGTGGCTGTGGTCAATTAAGCTCTCTGCCTGCTGGCCTTTGTCCACCGTTGCGCGTTGCGGCAGTTCTCGTGAAAGCAGTGAATCAGAACGGTAGGTACTCTCCGCCCGATGGTCTTTGAATGTGTGCTCTGAGAAAGGAAGAACACTCAGACGTTCAGGCGTGTGTGGTATTCGCCATAAAACTCTTGCCTCTTCAAAGCGCAAGTACTCTCTTTTTCTCTCGCAATAGCATCGTCCAGCACGCTACCACTTCAGGCATCTCACCTCCCAGCTGCTGTTGCAGTGTACTTGGTCAATACAAGTCCAATGGGGAGTCGGGAAAGCACTGAAGCACTGCCCTGCCAAGACCGTTAGGTACTGTGGGGATCCCGAGCCCCCTGTTGATGACGCGGGCGCCATGCGACCAGTGGCCTCCACCACTGCCCTTGGCACATGAACCTTATCCATCAATTTGGCGGCAGAGCTGCCGACAGACGCCGAGCTCCCCTCGACCCTGACCTGCTCCCTCAATGGCATCCGCTTGGAGGTGACGTTCTGCAGCAGCTCGCTGCCATAACCCTAACTCAACTCACTTACTCCATACGAATCCTTCTATGAACAGCAGGAGAGCGCCTGTGATGGTTCGCGGTCGCATCCCCGTCGCGGTGCGGGTAAGCCCGGAGTTCCTGTCTGTTCCCCCCCCAAGGACGTCATAGCTGACCACGCATGCCCCAGGACTGCCTCGCGTCACGCTCCAAGTCGCTTCGTCCGTCCCTCGCCATTTCGTCCTCGCCGTCCCCAATATGTGTTTTCGGTTCGCCTCCAACACGAAGAAGGTTCGCAACTGTGCGCGAGGCCGAGGACGCCAAGGAAGCCCGGGAAGGCGCCCAACATGACGCGGCGGCTGATTCGGCGACCGACACGGCCACGAAAGATACCAAGTCTGACCAAGCATTAGCAAGCGAGGCGTCAAGCTCGACCAGCTCCGGATCAACAGCGGTCAGCGACGTGCAAGAGTGGGAATATAACCCCGACCTGAAGGTCGAGTCGTTCAAGGACCTGCCCCACGCCAACTTTGGAGTGAACCAACACATTCCCTTCGACGCCGAGTTTAAGGAAGTCTTGAAGTCGATACCATGGCAGTTCCGCGCTCCGATCCGCTACGCATTCGCCTACGGTTCCGGCGTGTTCCCACAGTCGAAAGCCAGCGGCAGGGTACCCACCGCCGAAGAGATCCGCGCCATCCATCCGAAGGCGCCGCCGGCCGTCCAACGGGCTCAGGACGGCAGCCCAAAGATGATCGACTTTATCTTTGGGGTCTCGCACACTCAACACTGGCACTCCTTGAATATGAAGCAGCACCGCAATCACTACTCCGCCCTAGCAAGTCTTGGATCCGGCGCGGTGTCATACGTTCAGGACAGATTAGGCGCCGGAGTGTACTTCAACCCATACGTTGTCGTCAATGGCATTCTGATCAAGTATGGCGTGGTGCAGCTGAACACCCTGGAGAAGGACTTGACGCAGTGGGACATGCTCTACTTAGCAGGGAGGTTACAGAAGCCTGTTAAGATCCTGCGGGACGACCCCAAAATCCGACTCGCAAACCAAATGAACCTCCTGTCAGCCCTGCGGACAGCACTACTGCTGCTGCCTCCAAAATTTACCGAAGAGGAGCTGTACGGCACCATCGCGGGCATCAGCTACCTGGGCGACCCGCGCATGGCGCTGCCGACCGAGAACCCGAGCAAAGTCAAGAACATCGTAGGTAACAACATGGCCAACTTCCGGCGTCTCTACCTCCCGCTCATCGAGACGCTGCCCAACGTCGACTTCGCCGACGCCGGCGCCAGCATCAAAGACTGGATCTGGGACGAGACCAAGAACCTCCAACTCGCGCAGGACATGGACCCAGTCAAGCGCGGCAACATGGTGCGGCGCCTGCCCAAAGCCTTCCGCTCGCGCCTGTACTTCCAGTACCAGAAGAAGCTGGCGATTCCGCAGGCCGAGTTCGACAAGATGATGGACGAGAGCAAGCACGAGGACGCGGTCGCGTTCCGCCGACGCGAAGGGGGCGGGTTCGAGCGCCGCATCGCCCAGGACGATCCGGCCGAGCTGCGCACCTACATCCGCGCCGTCATCAAGCAGACCATCGGCTGGCCTGCCACCGCCCAGTCGCTCAAGGGCCCGCTGACCAGCGGGTTTGTGAGGACGTGGCGCTATCTGCGCGAGAAGATGGAGAAGTACCGTCAGGGGAGGGCGGCGGAGAAGGTTAAAGCTGCGGAGGGGGAGGCGGGCGGTTCGAAGGCAAATGGCGACGAAGGGTCTGGGAGAAAGTCTTGAAGTATTTGTGGTGAACAAGCCAGTGAACACCCCTGGCTAGGGGCCATCTTATCCTCTTTGTGTACGCGATTTGCATGGCATGGTGACGGCACTCGGGAAGAGAAACTAGACATTGTTCGGCGTTTGTTTTCCCCACGTTTTGCAGCAAGCTTAGGCTACCCTGATGCAGCCGAATAGAAAGCAAATTGTGATGGCAGTCTCTTTTCCGCTGACCAGCTGGCCCAGATTTCGACTTCTAGTATCTCAACGGGTGTATTTTTCCAGTTCCTTGTCCCCTATCTGACGGATGCAGGGCTCCAGTGTCGGATACGATACTTCTTGTTGACTAATGAGTGCAGTGCACCGACTTGACATACGAATCCGTATGCAGCCTCTATTCATTGACTGATGCAAGACAAGAGCTTGAATTCCTATCTCAACAACATGAGAAGGCGAAGAAGGTGGAGGCATGTGTAAGGATGCTGAATGGTGTATGAGGTACCTTTGCTATGGTTGTGGTTACTGTAGGATGAGGGATATCACTCGGTACTACATGGAAGATTTAGCGCGTGATTGCTTCACACACATAATCTTACTGTCCTAAGTGCAGTTCAAGGCTGTGTTGGCAAAGTCCTCCTATTTTTCGTGTCCTTGATGAGAATGACATGTATCAATCGTCAGTAACGTATCTTATATGCGATTGACCCATATATGCGAGTGACACCCCCCACCACCACCTTTCGAATACAATCCTCCATTGCAGTACAAGAAGACTATCAACCAACTACAATTACATCAGAAACGGCTGAATCTGACTCTTCTACAGCCCCCTAGCAAGTGCGGGCATTATAGCCAGGCTTGCCGCACACATTACAGCGCCGGACCCTCGTACGAACCCCCTTGGCACCACCACCCTCCAGCTGCATCTCCTGCACTCCCTCCCCACCCACAGCTCCCGGGCCTAGTAGATCCATTGCAGCTTGCAAAGTAAGTGATCCTCTAAGCTATACGTGTGTTTTTTTTTTAGCTCCCCGGCGCTTGCTTCGCGCCTCGTTGGCTTTATGGAGCGAACCGTTCTCGAACCGCAGGATGGCCACCTGGTGCATCACAGCCATCGTACGCTTAGTAAGCTGGTCTACAGCAGCTAGCATCGACGTTGGGGAGCTGTTTTGATAGAGATGCGAGTCTTGATGAGCGTTACCTCCGAGGTCGCTTCTCGAGGGTTGTATGGTGTCTGGAAGACCTAAGGCTGTAGTGTTGAACTGGTGGTCGAACTCTCAACACACCAAACCATCCTCAACAGGACGGTATACGTAACGCATGGGAGGAGTGAGCCGCCCAGACGGACGAATGGACAAACGCAGCTACGGTGCTTCAACAAGCCCGTGGAAAACAATGAAAAGAAGTTTTCGTCTGGTCAGACGGAGAAGAACCTCAGGAGCTCAACAGCATCCTTTAGGAAGAAGAGGAAGCAGCCTCGTTGCTTGGCCCCCTGGCGGTGGGCGGCGGTTCTGTCTAAATACTGTACATGGCGCGCCAGGGCCATACGCCAAGGCTGAAAACACAGAATGCGACCCCTTGTCAGCTCCCCTGTCTGCCCCCTGAATGGATGAGTGCAATCCACACCAGTTCAATGTTATAGATGTCGTCGGCCGGGAAATTGTACTTCAACAGGGTGGTCTGGAAAAGGTTGGACCACTGCTCCAAAGTCTGGTGGTCCAGGGCATCCTTCCTAGCTTGATCCATTGCTCGGGACCCACGTGCCTTTAGATATGGATGCCTGGTAAAGAAGTTGGAGTAACGTACATTATCAGCGAGTCGTGGGTATCAGCGAGTCGTGGGCTTAGGTATTTTGTCACGGGCGCTAGACCAAGGAAGGATATCAAAATTGTTAAGGTGCACTAACAAATTTGAGGTCCTGTTTTCGTCTAGCATACGCAAAAAAATACCCAAGCCCACGACTCGCTGATACCCACGACTCGCTGATAATGTACGTTACCAGTTTTTGCCCAAAGATCTGTTGTCTCCCTTTGCAAGCAACAACTAGGTAGCGAGATGGTCCAGGGCTGCAATGGAGATTGGCCAACCCCAAGCATCCAACTGTTCCACGGCTTTGATAACAGAGTCTTCTTCTTCCGGGGTAAGGCGCTTAAATGGTTCTGTTGCAGTGGCATGGTCCTTGTGCTTGCCGGTATAGCGTTCGGTAAGTGTAACTTTCGGTACGTCGAAGAGGATCGCAGCTTGACGGAGGCTCGGGACTTGTTTGGATCGAACTGCAGCGATTGCAGCTTGATTACGGTATTCTTTGCTGTCAGCCATCGTCAGAACTTCTGAATGAGGTCAAAACTGGCCTTTTTTGGTGGTTGTAGTGCAAAAAGGAGGTTTGTTTGTTGATGGTTGTGTCCAGGGTGATGTGGAAACTGAAGGATCAGATCACTGGCCGAATTGGGAATGTGGCCGACATGGGTATGATTCTTCAGCTGGGCGATCAACAAGCAAGCGAGCTAGCCGCCGCTTTTCGGCCCAACCCCGCAGTAGCCGCTGCGGAATGCAGCTGTCAACGTCTCATCGTCGCTGCCGTTACGATCAGGTTACGCTGCTACCGGAAACCACTCAGGAGAGCAACTAAAGCGAGCAGATCCTAGACCGTTTTCGGTGCGAGAATCTTGTCGATTTATTCGGACCTATTATGATGCAGAAGTCGTGGAAGAAGTTCTTCAGGCGTCGCCGTGCAGCCTCGCCAGCTACATCTGCCACGCCGTCGGCGAGTATGTTGAGACTCTGTCTAGCATAGCAAGGCTTCTCGTAACTCACATTCTCCGGCAGATGTTCGGTCATCCACTCGAGGAAATGCAGAAGACGTATTGGAAGCGTCTTCCATTGTCGCGACAGAGTCATGTGCTCCTCCCTCCCCCTCCCCGTCTGCCGCTGCCGCGAAGGCCGTCCGACCGAATACAGATGCGAGAGTCCCCGACAATCACTATCCACCCGCAACATCGCAAGCACTGCCTCCTGCTCTGCCCGCCGAATCCACAGAGCTCCCAACCCCCGGCCCCTCCGTGTCCGAGAGACTGTGGAACGCCGCATACGACAGCCTTGAGACGGACAATGCAGAGCTTGTCATGTCATACGTGAAAACGTTGGAAACAGTTCTCGGAGCCAACCCAGGCGTTGCTCCCGACACCAACATCTCGGCCGAGCTCCATAACCCGACCAAACGACAGATGCATATGAGGAGGTTGGTGGAGGAGGGCCGGGCGAAAATTTCCAGAGCGTCCAAGATCACGAACGGAGTTAGCGACGTCGCCGGTTTCGTTTTGTCGGTCAAGGGCTTAGTTGACCTGGCTGTCCAAAGCGTGCCGCAAGCTGCGCTTCCGTGGGCCGGTGTTTGCGCTGGGCTGCAAGTAAGCAGTCGTCCTTCGAACACCGCTTCGTGGTTTGCTCTGTTAACATACCTCCAGATCATCCGGAATCCTGCGCAAGCGACGAAATCCAACCTTGCCGGTATCGCCCATGTTATCTCCAGAATGGACTGGTACTGCGCCCTCACCGAACATCTCCTAGACAAGAACAATGTTGCTGCTGGCAAGGACTTCGAAGCAGTGTTGTGCCAGCTCGAAAAGAGGATTGTCAAACTCTACAGAGCTCTTCTCCAATACCAGATGAAGAGTGTTTGTTCCTACTATCGCAATCAAGGGCTCGTCTTCCTTCGCGGCATGCTCCATCAGGATGATTGGGACGGCGATCTGAAGTTGATTACCGACGCAGAGGCTGCCGTTCAGAACGATGCTGCCCAATCCTTCCAAGAGCAAACGAAAACTTCCTTAGGGGAGCTCGTTGAGCATGCCGAGGGAATGGAGAGGCGACTCGGCGACATCCATCAGGACATTCGGAACTTCATCTCGTCGCAGAAAGACGCTCGTAGGGACGACATCGAGTCAGCGTGCCGCAGAGATCTACGCGTCGTTGATCCGCAATACGATATGGAGCGGATCGAGAAGAGCAAGGATATGCTGCTCGATGACGCGTACAAGTGGATCCTTGGTACTCCGGAGTATACAGCGTTTATAAATTGGGACGATAGCGGATTTGATCGTCCGCCACGTCGATTGCTCTGGATCAAAGGACAAGCCGGCACAGGAAAGACGATGCTAATGATCGGCCTTATCCGCCAACTCTCACATCAGCCTGTTGCCCTATCACCTGCGCTTTCCTTCTTCTTCTGCCAAGGCATAGATACAAAGCTGAACAAGGCTACCGCCGTCCTCCAGTCTTTGATCTGGCTTCTCCTTCTTCAGCAGCCATATCTCATATCCCATCTCCTACAGAAGTACAAAGAGACAGGCGCCGAACTCTTCAGGGACCAAAATGCCTTTTTCGCCCTATCCGAGGCGTTTCGGAATATATTGCAGGATCCTCGGCTGTCGCCTGTGTACCTCGCGGTCGATGCACTTGATGAGTGCGCACAGGGGCGGTCGGACCTCATCCATCTCATTTCGACTTCTCTCAAACTTTCTCCAAATGTCAAATGGTTGATTTCTAGCCGTCCAGAAGTTGACCTTCTCGCTACGCTCAAGGACCAGGGCACCAACTCCATAGACGCTACCGACTCTCTTGTTGAACTAGACACGCAACGTCTAGCAGCACCAGTCAATGCATATATCGACCACAAGCTCACAATCCTCAAGGGTAGAAAAGGGTACAACGATATCGTTTTGGCCGAGGTGTCACACGAAGTCCGCAAACGAGCAGAAAACACCTTTTTGTGGGTGGCCCTCGCGTTTAAAGTACTCGAGAGAGTACATGGAGAGTACGCTGCCAGGCGCATCAGAGAGATGCCTCCTGGCCTGTCGGAGCTGTACGATCATATGATGGCTAGGATTGAGACGGGTCAATTGATCGAACCGCAGGACTGCAAGAAAGTCTTGGTGGTTACGTCTCTTGCCTTCCGGCCACTGTCTATCTCTGAGCTTTCTGTACTTGCCGACTTATCGTTGGGCATTACAGAGACGGCTATCGAGATGTGCGGCTCATTTCTCACAATCACCAAGGGAACAGTCAACTTGATCCACCAATCGGCAAAGGATTACTTGGAAAAAAATCACAAGTTGAGATTTCAGCTAGCTGGGCCCGCTCAAGGGCATAGCGAGATTGTCAGACGCTCGATTGATGCGATGGTCTCAATGCTAAGCCGCAACATGTACAACCTCGATCTTGGCTTCAAACCGGAGAATATGACGCCCCCTGATCCAGATCCGCTGGCTCCAATACGATACTCTTGTGTGTTCTGGGCCGACCATCTCTGCTCCCTGAACAGCGACAACTCTAGGGTTCTAGAAGAACTTACGGACGACGGGAAAGTGTTCAGATTCCTAAAGAAATGCTTCCTCCGCTGGCTTGAGAGTTTGTCTCTCCTAGGGGAGCTTTCTAGTGCGCTACTCTCGATAAGAAAGATTCTACATGTCGCTCAGGTATGTTGTTAATGCCCTATTATTGTCAGGTTACTAATCCTTATCAGTTACAATCAGACATCAACCCTCGCCTTCTTAAGCTGTTGGAAGACGCAGAGAAGTTCATGTTCAGTCACAGATCGATCATAGAGCGGGCTCCCTTACAGGCATATGGCTCCGCGCTCGTATTCAGCCCAGCTTTAAGCGAGATCAGAAAGCGGTATTGGAAGGAAAAGCTGCCTTTCATCGAAATGACCGCTGGCATTGAAGAACATACTGGCGCGCACCGGCAGACGCTCGAGGGGCATAGCGGTTCGGTCACGGCAGTAGCGTTCTCGCCGGACGGCAACACGCTGGCGTCGGCTTCAATGGATAAGACCATCCGGCTCTGGGATGCGGCGACCGGCATATACCAGCAGACGCTCGAGGGTCATAACGATTGGGTTTCAGCAGTAGTGTTCTCGCCGGACGGCAATACACTAGCGTCGGCCTCACACGATAAGACTATCCGGCTCTGGGATGCGGCGACCGGCATATACCAGCAGACGCTCGAGGGGCATCGCGGTACGGTCACGGCAGTAGCGTTCTCGCCAAACGGCAACACACTAGCGTCGGCCTCACACGATAAGACTATCCGGCTCTGGGATGCAGCAACCGGCGCATACCGGCAGACGCTTAAGGGGCATAGCTTTCCGGTTCACGCAGTAGTGTTCTCGCCAAACGGCAATACACTAGCGTCGGCCTCACTCGATAACACTATCCGGCTCTGGGATGCAGCAACCGGCGCATACCGGCAGACGCTCAAGGGGCATAGCAAGGGAGTCACGGCAGTGGCGTTCTCGCCGGACGGCAATACGCTAGCATCGGCCTCAGATAAGACTATCTGGCTCTGGGATGCGGCGACCGGCGTATACCGGCAGACGCTCGAGGGTCATAACGATTGGGTTTCAGCAGTAGTGTTCTCGCCAGACGGCAATACACTAGCATCGGCCTCAGACGATAATACCATCCGGCTCTGGGATGCGGCGACCGGCGCATACCGGCAGACGCTTAAGGGGCATAACGTCCTGTTTAGCGCAGTAGTATTCTCGCCGGACGGCAATACGCTAGCGTCAGCCTTAAACGATACGACTATCCGGCTCTGGGATGCGACAACCAGCGTGTACCAGCAGACGCATGAGGGGCATGACGATAGGGTTACAGAAGTAGTGTTCTCGCCGGATGGCAATATACTAGCGTCGGCCTCAGAAGATAGGACTATCAGGCTCTGGGATATAGCGACTGGCGTACACCGGCAGATGCTCGAGGGGCATAACGATTGTGTTACAGCAGTAGCGTTCTCGCCGGACAGCAATATACTAGCGTCGGCTTCAATGGATAAGACCGTCCGGCTCTGGGATGCGGCGACCGGCGCATACCGGCAGACGCTCGAGGGGCATAGCAATTGGGTCACGGCAGTGGCGTTCTCGCCGGACGGCAATACGCTAGCGTCGGCTTCAATAGATAAGACTATCCGGCTCTGGGATGCGGCGACCGGCGTATACCGGCAGACGCTCGAGGGTCATAACGATAGGGTCACGGCAGTGGCGTTCTCGCCGGACGGCAATACGCTAGCGTCGGCTTCAATAGATAAGACTATCCGGCTCTGGGATGCGGCGACCGGCACGTACCGGCAGACGCTTGAGGGGCATAACAATGGGATCACGGCAGTGGCGTTCTCGCCGGACGGCAACACGCTAGCGTCGGCTTCATACGATAAGGCTGTCCAGCTCTGGGATGCGGCGACCGGCACGCACCAGCAGACGCTCCAGGTGCATAGCACTATTACTCGTCTAATGCTCTCTAAGAATGGTCATTGTCTCGAGACAGACCAAGGGCTGCTGAGCATAACCGTGAACTCTGACACTTCAAGCAGCTGTGGAGGCCAGAAACCCGCCAGCAATTTTCTCTTCGTCCGCGACGATTGGGTCACAAGAGATGGGAGGAGCATTCTTTGGCTTCCCGCAGACTATCGGGCAACATGTGTGGCGGTTCTTGGTCATACACTTATTCTGGGACATGCCTCAGGACGAGTGACGTTTTTTATGTTTGCTTTTACAGTGTGATGGATCTCTACAATTGTTGTAACGTCTCATATTTTCATATCTCATGTCTGCTTTATATTGTATGTTTCGCCACTAATGCAGTTCTTATTGCGCCGTTTGCCACTGGTCTAGCTTAGCCGCCAGTCCTCTCAGCCTTGACAAGCAACGGAATAGTTATCCATCTTCAGGTATACCGCAGTTGCAGTAACACAAGATATACCCAACTGGGAGACAGAGGTGCAGATTTAGTAAGGGCCGCGACGGAGCGGAATAACTTAGGACATGATCTTATGAGATGATCGAGTAAGGAGGTTCACGCCTCACAAAGGGAGCAAACGCTAGGCCAGCGCAATAAGGCATTACGCAGCCGAAGCAAAACTTCAAACAGTATCTATAATAACCTGCCCATGCAGATGCTCATACTCGTCAAGCGCCTCCGTCTTCGCCACGTTCTCGTAAGGCTGCCATGTCTTTTTCCACTTCACAAGCAGTTCCAGGGCGCCGTCATCCCGCCTTTTATGGCCGCAAGTCTCCTCCAACTCCCACTCCTCCTCTTCACGGTCGTCGTCAACCATTGGGGAGAGTGCCAGAGAGTCATCACACAATTGCCGAGATCCACTTCGAGAGGGGTCGGCGGTTTTCAGTTTAGTGGTGATACCTCACCTTGATAGCCCCGGCATTGCGCCCCGGGAACTCCTCGGCGATCTCGATCCAAGAAAGTTTTTACCCTTTCAGCACGTTCTTCGGCTCGATACAGTCGCCGCGCGCAGGTGGCCGAAAGTGATGCAGCTCGCCCCACCGCTCGGCCCTCGACAGCTGTACGTACAGGCTCATGAAGCTGGGCCGCGTCGCCGTCCCGCTTGAGTGGGCGGCTTTGAGGTTGGCAAGGACGTTCGAGAACTACTTGCCTTGGCTCTTTTTATCCGTCACAGCGAAGGCCGGCGTACAAAGAGGTGCCGTCCTGTGGCCGACCTATCTGAATCTACTTGGAAGTTCATAACCAGCTCTTCGACTACGGCTAGAGGGGTTAGCTCGAAGAAGTCAAGCAAACAAACTACAACAACATTGGCAATATGGACTACAAGCAGCACGAGCAAACTATCGCTTCGTAATAGAACGAGTAGTATATAAACCAAGTCCCGGAAAAGGACTATTTATTCACCAGTCCTACGAGAAGTCTAGTATATGTCAGGGGCTCGGGCTTTGCCCGAGCTGGTACTTGCGGGCCAGTGCCCGGATGTGGGGGGCTCCTGCCCGTCTCCGGCTCGGCTCCGGGAAGGAGCCAGCTTCCACGCCCTCCTCTAAAGGGTTCGCCCCGCGCGGGGCTCTGTAACTCTCTCTTCTCTTCCTCAGATCGTTTCAATAAAACTTTGCACGCCTATCTGCAGTCGCCATAGGGCCAGTGCATAACAGTATAGCTACTACGGCTCTCGTCCTTTAGTTGACTAGCTATCCGCTCCTACCCTATAAAACCTCCTAGTATCTTCAAATTCTTACTACGTTTCTCTCCCCGTCTTGTCTCTACTATATTCTTCATGCCGGGCCAAGATCCTCGAGCCGGGCTTTGTCAGCGCGCAGCTAGAGGACATGCTTCTAGTAGAAAACTCCCTTGCCGTCCTCGCTCATCTTCGCCACCTCGTTGCGGTCGTCCGTAGTAGGAACCCAAGCCGCCTCCACTCTGTCCCCCCGCTACTTCGGGTACATAGGCCAATTGTTATGCCTCGCCTCTGCCTATACGCATAGCGGGCCCGTAAGCGAGCCATCCCTATCGCTAAACTTGACACTCTCCTTAAAGGGAATGTTGATACACCTACCTATACCCTTTAGCTATACCTCGACTGCGTTAACTAGACGCTCGGTTCGCTTATTCCTCTCCTGGTCGTCTCGGATGCACCACTCCTCGCCGTAGATAGGAGGGGCTAGACTGCTAATCCCGTCGAACATTGAACTGGGGTGGATTGCACGCATCCATTCAGGGGAGCTGACAAGGGGTCACATTTTTGTGTTTTTCAGCCTTGGCACATGGCCCTGGCGCGCCATGTACTGTATTTAGATAGATCCACCGCCCACCGCTCAGAGAGCAAAGGGGGCAAGTAACGAAGCTTCTTTCTTTTGTTCCCAACGGATGCTGTTAAGCTCCTGAGGTTCCTCTCCGTCTGACCAGACGGAGACTTCTTTTAATTGTTTTCTACAGGCCTGTTGAGGCACTGTAGCCGCGTTTGTCCATTCGTCCGTCCGGACGGCTCGCTCTTCCCATGCGTTACATAATCCATTCTGTTGAGGGTGGTTTGGTGTGTTGAGAGCTCGACCACCAGTTCAATACTACCATTTATCATTCTCTTCCGCAGTTTGTTTTATGTTCTCTACAAATATCTTGACAATAGCTGGTTGTTGGAAATCCGTTTGTTTGCGGTGTACGGAGTAATCCATTTGGTTTACGCGTTTTTTTGGCCATGGGGAGACACGGCACTAACAGCGGGATTAATCTGGGAATAAGTTGTTAGTGCCGTCTCTTGATTTCTCTACAGCCCTTAGCAGTGCGTCGCTCGCTTATATGCGTCGTACCCGTTTCGCGGTACGAATTTGGTCAGGTTTTCAAGCGACGGGCTTGGGGTGTCCATTATCACCTAACGCGTCTTGCCACGTCTTGGTGCTTGATGTGTTTTAGATACAATGGCAGGGTGCGACCAATATCCAAGAATGACAACATGGAGATTCCTCAAATACCTAGTTTTGTGTCACTCTTTGGGCCTCATCGGCATATGCTCGGAGGACATACTGTCGGAAACCGGGCCGCCATGACGGCGCCCTGTATCTTGGCATTGCTTACGTACTGCGCAACCGCCTGTCTTTTCCGTGGGACAACTAGATCACCAGAATGAAGATCAATCAAGCCCTCGAATACCTACCCGCCAGAGCCATACCACAGTGGTGATATCTCCGTTGAATTGTCGCTCGGTTCTGACACATACTACATTGCCCGGTTTTACCATGCGGGATTGCGCTCATCCCTGGCGTGTTGGGTATCATTAGCAACGACGCGGAGTGTCAAGCCTTCCGAGCCATATTTGAGACAGGAGCCATTCATTGAGCTGTCGCTATCGGGCACACCTGCGTCTCAGTTTGAGAACCCAGTGGATCAAAGTCTAGAGATGCAACGTATTTCAGGCTGCTTCCAGTTGGGTCCGTCCCCACCTCCGCACGAACGCCCGATCTGACAATAAGCAACCTACTGCTGCGGTGGCCGGGCAGCCAATCCCCAGGCGAGCGGATAACATGTCAGTCAAAGAACGCTTCTTTGGCAGTTTGGGATTGGACGGCATTCGGAGGTAACTGAGAGCCAAACGTTACATCGGAGCAATGGAGTAGAATAGAGCTTCGGGAGAAGCGAGACGGTTCAGGTATCTAGAAGTAGTGGCTTCTGTAAGCCCGGCACAACCAATAGTCCACGGTTGCATCACAGGGCTCTGGACATCGTATCCCCTGTGTTTCCAAAGAACACGAGCCGGAACCACAATCCAACCGACAAACAAGGGCCTGGGCGGTGGAGGACGGGGATTGGATGGGCACCAACCTGTCTCGACAAAAGATCCGGAGTCTTAGGTTTTTCTACTTTATCACGGCGGGGCGACGATGCTATTTAAGTAGCGGACGTCTCCCTAGATATTCACAACCTTCTTACCGAGCCTACTCAACCTCCTGCCTCGTTGCCTCAATTCCAGCAAATCCTCGGCAATCCTCCAGCACCAAAATGCGCTCTTCAGTCGTCGTTGCCCTCTTCTCGGTGCTGGCAACCACCATGGCTGCCCCGGCGGAAAGCATGGCGGATGCTGCCGACTACTACTCGTGTTACGACAATGACATGTGCATTAGCCAGTGCGCTGGGAGCAGCATCTATATTGACTGCAGTGCTTCATGGGTATGTCGATCTTACCAGCATCGCTTCAGACCCGGCCTGGCGGTGACTGACAATCGTGATGTTCCTCAGTGCAATGGCGGAATCTGCGTCTGTGACTGCCATTACTAAGTAGGTAGTATTGGGTAACCCCGAGAGAGACAAGACAACACAGGGCTGGTTTCATTCGATGTCAAGCAACTCCTTCTTGTTGGTAGTTTAGCAAACCGCAGCAGATCATTCCGAACCACGATCTCCTCAAGACCAATCTCAAGTCTTATATGTCACGGTTGTTTCCGATGAACCTGGCAGAGTACGGTTAGTACTAGTAGAAACTTTCCGAGCACGCTTGGGTGCACCGCTGAAAACAGCACCTAACCTACATTCTTCCTCATTTCAGGCCGTGCTCGGCGGCAGCGTCAAGTTCATTATACTGACGCAGTCCGGCCGGTCCCCACCACTTGGGCAGCTTGCTGGAATCCATAGACACGCGCTCGATGGGGGGAAGACTGCATGTCAAGAAGGAGAAGGCACTTGATGCCTGATTACGAGGTTGGGTGTGTGGTGCCACTAAGAATGTCGTCGGTGTCCTTGCTGGTTGGTAGTTTCCTGTTACAGTCTGGAGCTGCAAGTGAGATTCCAAGGCGCCATCCCAGACAATCTTCCACGACAGGGGAGGCAGGGACACCTTGGCAAGTCGTTGCTCAGGAAGCACTTGCTGCCTGCGCTCTCTGGCTTTGGTCGTTCAATTCTCGAGGAAAACTCCAGGAAGGCACAGTAGAGCAATCTGAACATCGGATACCATTAACCCCCCTCTCCTGCCCTCTTCCCTCCCTCTTCCCCAACCTCACCTCCCAACTATCAACCCCCAGCTCTCAATCACCATTTTCCGCCATTGGTATCACCACAGCATCACTTCTCATCAGTTTAGTTTTCTAATTGCCACGGCACTTTCCTCTGCTCTGCTTCATACCAGCTCAGCTCAAAGATTGCCACAGAACCTGTTCCCATGGCGACGGCAACAGCTCCCACACACACAATGACCCTGTTCCCGGTCACCGCAGCGAGCCCGCCAACACCAGCTCGCGCAACCACGACTGCCGCATCCACCGAGCAGCCAGCTACTCATGCGACCGAACCCACAACTACCATCACCAACCTCACCACCATCACCCCCATGCCCACCTCGCCAACTCCCCACATCACCACGACCTCCCCCACCGACAGCACGCCTCGTTCCGCAGCAACCAGCCCAGCCTCAACCACACCCCTCTGCAACAACAACAACAACAACAACGACTGCGCCTCCACCCCCTCCACCAAGATCCTCACCGCCAAAACCCCCGCCACCAAGCGCACCTCCACGCCCCCGATGCTCTACACAACCGCCATCTTTCTCCCGCCGCTCGCCGTCTACCTGCGGGTGGGCGCGACGCAGGCCTTTGGCGCCAACGTCTGCCTGACGATGCTGGGGTAGCTTCCCGGTGTGGCACACGCGCTGTACGTGCTGAGCAAGGCAAAGAAGGAGGAGGAGGCACGGCGGTGGCGGGTGCATGGCGGGGTAGATGTTGGGGTGACGAATGAGGATGAGGAGGAGGAGAATGAGGCGGCGGGAGGGAGGATCAGGAGGCGGAGGAGGGGGCTGGAGGTGAATTGGGATGTGGATGGGAGGCCGCTTGTGGGTGGGGGGAGGCGGGTGTGAATGATGGGGGAACTGGGCGGGGTGTGGTCATCTTGTAGAAGCGTTTGGGGTGTGCGCGTTTTGCTCGGGTGGCGGGTTGAAGTTGGCTTTCTACGCTCTGGAACCTCTTGACTCCTAGAAGTGTTTTCATGACTCCGACTACACCTAAGGTATTTTACTGGATATGAAATATGCCTTTATTCAGGCGTAGAGCTCCATGTCCTACCACGCTGGAACGCGAACTAGCCGGTGACGATGGTGTACTTCCTTATTCCCTCCTGCGTGAATGGCGCAGAGCAACCCGATTGCTATTCCATCACCGCATACACCGTCCTTCCAGTGCTGCTGTGTCCTCCCCGTGCCGTTGTTGACGGACCCTCCTGACTTTCCCCCTTCCCACATCCGGGATGGAGCAACTTATGCTCAACGAAGCGCACAACCGATCACATACGACCATACCTACTGCAAAGCTCGGGATCCCGTCCGCTCTCCCCTCGATAAGCCAGTAAGGGCCGAATTAGTACTCAGGTCGGTGACGACTGGGGAATCCTCGGTGTTGTATGTTTTTGCGCCTTTTCTCCACCGTAAGTCTTGGCCCAGCGTGAAGGGCGCAAACCTGGCCTCGGCTTCCCAACATGTGCATGTACAAATCACCTCGCCAGACTCTGTCAAGGATCGTTTTGCAACAATGACACGGAGTATTCTCGAACTGAATCGTATGCTTGGAAGAGGAGTTGGAAGACCGCGAGTACAACGAGCATGCATCAAGACACTAACCCTCCCTGACGCCAAGCCAAAGCCACACCACTCTACTACAACTGGACGATCTACCAGCACTTCCAATACGCACTCAAACCCAAGCCAAATCCCAGCAGAACAACCACGCTCCCACTCACAATAGCCAACATCCAACCTTCCAAATCTACCTCCAACCTCCCCCATCCCAAACTACTCAACAACAAGCCCCTCCAACACCCCCATAGCCCTACACCCCTCCCTCTCAAAAGCCGACACCATCGCTTCACACTCCCGCTTCAACTTCATCTCGGCCAACCCCGCATTATAATAAATCCACTCCTCCACCGTCATCCCCTTCTCTGGCGTGGTCAACTCCCCTCCCTTCCTCAACAACTTGACCACCGCCCCCCCACCAACACCACCACCATTCTCCTTGTCATCCTCCCCCTGCCCCTGACCAATACTCTTCGCCGGCGACGACGAGAACAACAACTCCAAATCCGCCGGGCGCCAGGGCGTGGTGCTCTGCAGCCCCGCCACCATATTGCGGCGTACGGCGGGCGAGCTGCTGCGCAGCGGGGTCTGCGCGACAGGGGCCAGCGCGACGCGCGCAGAGACGATGCTGGCGGCGGGCCGGAGGGAGGAGGGCGGGCGGTTCTCGGCGTCGGAGGACTGCGGGGACTGCGACGGGGAGATGACCGCTTGGCTGGCGCGGCGGGAGGGGGCGTGGTGGGAGCGGGGCGTTGTTGGGTGGGTGGGCAGGCGGGTGGTGGTTGTTGAGGAAGGGGGGATGGAGGAGAATTTCTCGGTGGGCTTGGTTGGTGTTGAGGTTGTGGGGACGGGCTTGCGTGGGATGTTGCCGGATAGGCGGGTTAGTGTAGAGGGCTTTTGGCTGCGGAGAGGTGCGGTCTGGGGCTTGGTCGTTGCTGCGGAGGCTGCTGAGGATCGACGCGACTTGGATGGCTCGGCGGTAGTCTGCGAGGAGGTGGACTTCTTTGGCCGTCCCCTGCCGCGCTTTTCAGTGCTGGGACGATCAACGGGCTTGGTGATGACGGTGCCGGTGCTCGCATCCGGGTCGTCCATATCTTCCAACTCCGGCTCCGGTTGCTGTTGCTCTGCTTCTTGGGCAGGCTCATGGACGTATTCAGCAACTTGCTCTGCCGGGTCTGACCGGGGGGTTGGCTCCTTGGGCTTCTTGGTTTGCTTGGATACTTTGCGGGTTCCGGCCTTGCGGCCTTGTTTTGGCACAACCAGTGCTTCCCCTGCGGCGGCTCGCCCCACCTCCATCTCGGCTTGCAAAGCGTCAAACTCGGCATCAATCTCGGCCTCATCCGGAACGATGGGCGTGGGGTCGAACATGGCGTACGCCTCGCTTTGCACTTTCTGTCGCTGCACACTGGGTTTGCGCGCGGTGGTGCTCTTCTTCGGCCGGCCCCGAGCTGGAGCGGTGGGCTTCTCGGGAGCAATGTCCTCCACCTCGCTGTGGTACCGCTCCAGATCAGCTTCGAGCTGGCGATCCAGTTCGTCGTCGTCGGGGAGGTCGGCACGCAGGGATGCAGTGGAGGCCTGTGACCTGATAGACGCCTGCGAGACCTTCCTGGATTTAGCCGTGGAGGTCCGCGCCTTCTTGCCGGCAGGTTGTTTCGCTGGGATGGCATCAACCATCTCCGTGTCGAGCAGCAATGAGCTATCGGCAGTCGTGCTTCCCTTGACGCGCGTTGCGCGTTTCTTGGGAGCAGGTGCCTCCGCATTGGTGACAGCGACATCATCCATGGCGTCGCTGGCACGTTTGCGTCCTTTCATAGCGGCCTGTTTAGGAGGCTCGTCCAGTTGCGGCTCATCCTCGAAGACCTCAACCGGTTCGTCCTTCTTAGCTTTGGCCTTCCGACCCTTGCCAGTGGCCGCCTTCTTCGTTCGCGTCGTTTTTCTCCCACCCTGGGTCATGGTGGATGCCGTAGTCATGACACTGTCGTCATGGTCCGCAGTGATGTCGGCCGCAGAGATGAGATCCGACGCGGTGGTAGCAATGGTCGCGACAGACTGCACAGAGAGGCGGGATGCCTTGGAGGTTCTAGATGCCTTAGCTCGTCCCTTCTTTGGTGCAGGAAACTGATTGATGAGCGTGAAGAACGCGCAGCCGGGCTCCCGTCGGTGATGCTCGTCGCTAGGACTCGTCAGCAACCTGTAGCGTTGTCTTGCGGTGGCAAAGCAGGGCACAAACTATGGACTGTCCTCTGATTCCCAACCCTCAAGAGCGAGGTTGCAGTAGGCACACGTGGTCATGTCATCCGCATCGAGTGACGGAGTGTACTTCCAGCCTCCCTCGACAAGCTGCAGCCGGCAGTCAGCACCGTGCCATTGGGACTTGAATGGGGCGTTCCTACCTTTTTGGTCTTGCACTTGAAGCCCTTCTTTGTCTCGTACGGCCATCGCCCTGCGAAGGTCGCCTTCCGCGCCTCGATCATGGCTGGGTCGAGGGGGTGCACCTTCCCGTAGTTGCCGTAGCCGGCTTCGATTGCCGCCAGAATGGCCCAACCGCATGTTGGCGAGTGCTTGAGGTGCTCCTCGACGGGGTTGTCGTGTTCCTCCCAACCAGTGAGCGACTTGGTGCACAAAAAACACACCACATTGTCGGGACTCTTGGGGTGAGGGTCGAAGAAGAAGCCGGCTTTCGCAAGCTAGTCAAAGACAAGACGCGTCAGTCGGTCACCGTTCGCCATCGCGCCAAAGACAAGAAACAGGAAAGCTGCCCGCTTACCGCGACTGGCGACAGCGTCTTGTGCGGCCAGTGCAACGCCTTGGGGGCGCGCGATGTCGCGTGCGACACCCGTCCCTTCGTGACAAGCTGTGGGCCCTGAAACGAGTCGACACGGTTTTCGAATATGAAATACTGATCGTTCAAGTCCATCGCCATGGTGGTGGTGAGAAGGCTCGTTGCCAGCGCGTTCTACTATGCAGTTCGCGAATCGAAACGAGGCTTGGAGGTCGACGAGGTCGCAATTCGCATCGAGCAGGTTGGCAGGCAGGCGAAGAGGGTTAACGCAGACGGAATGTTACGGGGCGTGACGGTCCCCAGAAGTAGTCGTTAGTGATGCGGGAGGGCCCTCGTGGACGCTGCTATGCGATCGATGCTCATTGAGATACCTACTGAGTTGGTACGCAAAGCACTGGGTTTGGTTCAATCGTGGGAAGCCGCAATCGCAGCCAGAATGCGCGCGGTGGTGATTGGCCAAACGCGCGGCGTTTGTTTACTTTGCGGTTGTGGCCCCTTGGTGGGGCCAGCATGGTTCCACGACTGCGCACTTTGAGACAAACTGCCCCATCTCAGTTTGGGTTAGGGTTCTATCCGGGACGCCTCGACGCCAATGAACCCTTGGCGAACTGTGAAACTTGTGGCTCCTGGACCTGGTCGTATCGCTGATGAGAGACCACCAACCTGCGAACTCGACACCACCGCTTCCGCAGCAGGGAGCTTGACTTTTGCTTGCGAAGCGGAGCAGCAATAATTCGGAGCTTTGGAAGTTCTCGCATGATGGCGAAATTGAGTCTTTATTGCGGCCCGAATGAGATGGTTAGCTTCCACCAAAGGCGCTTGGTCCGTATTTCAAACCTCCTCGGGCGAAACTCGGCAATAATCAAACCACTGGCAGTCCCAAGTCCTACAGTTCCGCGACGTTTCTCAGCACAGCGATTTTCTTTCTGGTGTAGCACTTGCCTTTGCTATGACTTGGCAACTCCAAGTTCATGTGCTGTGCTCTCGATGTCTTCTTCCCCTATGCAATGTTGAGTTGCAGACCATTCTCTATTGTTTCCACCCGTGCCATCAGCTACACCGCCCGTTTCCCGTTTGAGGCCATGGCCACGCGACAGCCGCAGTCCACCTCGAGTCCACCGAGCGGTGGAGTGGGCAGTCCAGCCACCTGCCTAGGCAGGCAGGCAGGAAGGCCTGGATGGCGCTTTGCACGCCGGCACGTCGCGGGTTTCTCCGACACCTAATCCAGGCACGAATGCCGCTGCGAGAAGTGTTGACGTCTGTCCACCGGCGGCTTGCGCGTTTTGGGTATGGCGCAGAGTACAACTACCGGACGCCCTAACGCTTAGCGGTGGCTTACCCACGATTAAAGCCGAAGTGAAGGACAACGCCAACGCATGTCGTCGCACGCGAGCTCGCAAGTCCGGTACGGTGTACGGTGTACGAGCACGAGCGTCATCCGAGGTTTGCCGGAGTCGACCAGCGGGGAACTCCACATGTCAAAGTCGCCTTCACGAATCATGAGCAGAAGCCATCATCAAACGAACGGGGCTCGCGGGGGCGCATCCATTAGGGACCGCGCTGCCTGTCAGTTCTCGCCGCAATGCCCGCCATCCTTGATGCGGTCCACCCAGGAGCGTATGGAGCGAATGGAAGTCCAGTGAAACCCAAGACATTGCGGCAAAGTTGTCTTCCAGAAGCCACGGCTGCCCTGGAACATCCTGGGATCTGCCGTCACAGCCTTGAAATGCCCCCGAGTGACGACGGCCCTGGCTCCGGGAACCGTGGGGAACCGTGCTGCAGCGCATACTGGCCTGACGGGCAGCATATGTAGCCAGGCGATGACTTCGACGCGGGGGCAGGGATTGTGAGGAGTGCCTCGGAACGTGCCCTTAAACATCGCGGCATTTCCGGTCGGCGCGTCTCGCGGGGAAGACCGATAGACCTCAGCAGTCTGATGAACCGCGGGTCCCCGGAGTTAGGAAGCCACCGTACCGGCTCTTGAGCAGCAGGGATCCGGGCAGAAGACGTCGTCTCAACATTCTTGGGCCAGGGTTGGACGACTTCGCAGATCTTTTCTTAAGGTTGCACCTTCTGTGCCTGGATTTCCGCCCAGCCCCCCCTCTCCTTCCCCCTTCCCCCTTCCCCCCAGGGCTCCAGTGACTGACCTTGCGCGGACGCGGAACACCCACCCTCTCACCGAAGACCGTTGCCGCTTCGAAAAGGTTGGGCGTGGAAGGAACACCTGGTCTCTCGGTGCAGTCACCTCTCTATCTCTCACAACCGCCGTGTCTCGCCTGTTTTGGTCTCAACACCAACACCCAGCCACGGAGCGTCAGTGACAGCAGTCCAAACGCATCCCCCATCCCGCATCACACCACCACCCTACCATGGCGGCCATCAACCCCGTCCTGGACAGGAGCTCGTCGGAAAACAAGAAGAACGCTTACACGGCCCCGGACGCATCCGTCATGGCGCCCTCTTCTGACGACGAGGTGGGCGAGGTGCGGCCCGCGGCGGCGATGGACTACGAGAAGCAGAAGGCGGCCGAGGGCGAGGCGCACTTTCATCGGCTCGGCTGGCGGCGCCTGACCATCGTGCTGATCGTGACGGCCGTGGCGCTCGGCAGCCTCAGCCTGCCCGGCGCGTTCGCGACGCTGGGCATGGTCCCCGGCGTCATCCTGACTGTCGGCATCGGCCTCGTCGCCATGTACGCCAGCTACGTGGCCGGGCAGATGAAGCTCAAGCACCCGCACATCTCGCACTACGCCGACGCGGGCCGCATGATGTTTGGAAATGTCGGGTTTGAGATCGTCAGCGTCATGTTCGTGCTGCAGCAGGTGCTTACGACGGCCTCGCACGTGCTGACGGGTGCCATCATGTTCGGCAACCTATCGGACAACGGCGCCTGCACGGTCGCCTTCACCGTCGTCTCGGCGATTTTGCTCTTCCTGGTCGCCATCCCGCCGAGCTTCTCCGAGATGGCGATTCTCGGCTACATCGACTTCGCCTCCATCATCGTCGCCATCTTGACCACCATCATCGCCACGGGCATCCGCGCGGGACAGTCCGCCGGTGGCGCCGCCGCCGTGGCCTGGAGCGTCTGGCCGAAGGAGGACCTCTCCCTCGCCGAGGCCTTCATCGCCATCGGCAACATCGTGTTCGCCTACAGCTTCGCCATCTCTCAGTTCAGCTTCATGGACGAGATGCACACCCCGCGCGACTTCTCCAAGGCCGTCTTCACACTCGGCATCTTCGAGATCTTCCTCTACACCCTCACCGGCGCGACGGTGTACGCCTTCGTCGGGCCCTCCGTCAGCTCCCCCGCCTTGCTGTCCGCAGGTCCCATCGTCTCCAAGGTCGCCTTCGGCATCGCGATCCCGGTCATCTTCATCTCGGGCAGCATCAACACTGTCGTCGTGGCCCGCTACATCCACGGCCGCATGTTCAAGCGCTCCATCATCCGCTTCGTCAACACGCCCATGGGGTGGGCCACCTGGATCGGCCTCGACGCCGCCCTCACCCTGCTCGCGTGGATCATTGCTAGCGCGATTCCTTTCTTCTCGGACCTGCTGTCCATTTGCTCATCGCTCTTTATTTCCGGGTTCAGCTTCTACTTCCCGGCTATCATGTGGTTCATGTTCGTCAGGGAGGGGAGTTGGTTCCGCGGCTGGAACCTGGCGCTCTCGGCGGCGAATGCCCTGTGCTTCGTGGTGGGTGTTATCGTGCTCGGCGTCGGCACGTACGCGAGTGTGTGGGACATTGTGAGTTATCTCGTCACCTCTTCTTAACACTCAGGTAATTTCTGACTGATATGTTGTCTAGAAACATCGCTATGCCTCTGGCTTGGTCGGCGAGCCATTCAGCTGTGCGCCTCTTGCTTAAAAGAGGCACAAGCGTGTATTCATTATCTTTCTTTCCTTTGGGGGTTGGGGAGTCTGGAAAGACAAGATGCGGCATGTCAAGCTCAGGCCGCCATTCTGGCAATGGCGACTTAAGCCGCTGCATGGGCCTTCATGATCGATAGACTTTACGAACTTATGTGCGGGAGCAGAGTATGGCGCACTTTGTAAGGCTGGATCGGAGTTGGCTTGTTGTTTTCAGCATCAGCGCAGGTCATGCCCATTCTGTAGGATAGGCGTTTGCATCATGAGCATGAGAGCATTGGATATTACGATAGACCTGGTTTCCTTGCTTCAGGGACGGGCACTGCTTTCGACGCCACTTGCGAAGCGTCGCGGCGTTTGACGCATGGTCTGTCTGTACTTTGTTCGTACGTACGACACTCCCTGTGATCTGGGCAGTACACAACTCGCACAAAAAGAACACCGTCCCCAGTGGAGTGGCGAGGGTTTGTGCCCTACAGTGGATCGTCGAGCAGCAAAAGAGTTGTTGAATGCCCAATAACAGGATTGAACTGTTGACCTTCGCATTGAGATGACTTGATATAACCAGGTAGCCCAGGGCTATATTAGTACGACGCTCTAACCAGCTGAGCTAATCGGGCTTCGGTGATGGTCCCGTCCAGCGTAGGTGTTGAGATGGCAGTCAGTTGTCACAGGGATCAGGGACCATGCGGGGATGCCAGACAATAGCAACCACCACCACCTGGCTTCCCAAGCATGCATGATAGCTACCTTTGCACTTCCATACACGATCAGAGATCTGCCAGACAAGTCAGATCCAGCCACATCACGACTACCATCTTCACCCCTTCCCTGGAGCTTAACCAGACATCTCTAGTGCTCAACCAGACAACCCGAGCTCCTTGTAGAACGCCTCCGAGCTAGGCTTGCGCCCGAGGAACTGCTCGAGACTAAGCATCTCGTCCTGCGCGCCGCCCTTCTCCAGCACCGTGTGGCGGTAGCGACGGCCCTGAACGGGGTCCATCGGGTTGGCCTTGAAGACGGTGTAGAACATGTCGGTGGAGTACACCTGCGACGACAGGTAGCCGTAGTAGCCGGCGTCGTAGCCGCCGATCAGGTGGCCGAAGGTTGCCTGGCCGTTGCCCCATGTGCTACATCAAAACGACAAACGTCAGCATCGAGACCGAAGAGGGATTGGTTGCGTGAAAGCAGAACGGTGGGCAGTGGAGTGGTGCGGAGAGAGAAGAGGCGGACTCACCTGGGCTCGCCCTGCGCCTCGGGCCCCTTGATTTTCGAAATCTCCACGCGCAGATCGTTGTACAGCGCGCTGGCGTCCAGCTTTTGCAGCTCCTCATGCGACTTGGGCGTGTGGACGGTCATGTCAAACAGACCAAAATGCAGCTGGCGCAGGTTAAACAGCGCGTCGTTGACATGCTTGGTAGCAATCAGCTTCTTGACCAGATCATCCGGAATCGGCTGGCCCGTCTCGTAGTGGCCGCTCAAACTCTTGAGCTGGCTCGGAGTCCAGCACCAATTCTCGAGCATCTGACTCGGCGCCTCGACAAAGTCCCGCACGGTCGACGTGCCGTGGTAGCGGGCGTACCGCGTGCGCCCCGCGAGATCGTGAATGCCGTGGCCGAGCTCGTGGAACAGCGTGACGACCTCGTCGTGCTTGAGCAGCGACGGCTTCTTGGGGGTCGGCTTGCTGAAGTTGCACACCAGCGCCGTGGCCGGGTAGCGCCGCGTGCCGTCCTTCTGGAGGAAGCCCGGCTGCAGGCTGAAGTTGGCCGCGTGGCCGTACTTGCCCGGGCGCGGGTGCAGGTCGAGGTAGAGGTAGCCGACGAAGCCGTCGCCCTCGCTCGCGTCGTCCCACACGCTGAAGATGATGACGTCCTCGTGCCACGCGATGTCCTCGGCCTTGCCGGTCGGAGAGATGCGCTTGCGGTCCTCGGGCGACAGCTCGACGAAGACCAGGCCGAACAGCTCCTCGAAGATGTGCAGCATGCCGGCGACGGTGGACTTGAGCGGGAAGTATTCGGCGATGGCGTTCTCGTCGATGCTGTACTCTTGCTCCACCATCATCCGGTCGTAAAACCGGTGGTCCCAGAGATAATAGTTTCCATCAAAAGGAAGATTTCGGGCTTCGTGATCCTTCTTCTTGAGTTCCGAGAGATGCTCAATCTCCTTGAGACCTCCAGGGGCCAGGCGGGTCTTAAGGTCGCCCAGGAAATCCAGCACGGTCTTGGGCGTCTTGGCCATCTTGTCCTCAATCCGGAACGAGGCGTGATCGGGGTAGCCGAGAAGGCGGGCAGCCTCGTCGCGGAGGAGGATCGCCTCATTGAAGAGGGGGACGTTCTGGTTGCACTGGAGCGAAGTTTCAGTGTCTGAAAAACAAGTCTCCTCCTCTGGAGGAAAAATAGAACGGTACCTTGTTCTCGTTCTCGACAAACACCTTGCGACGTGTCTCGGGGTTCTTGGCGAACTTAAGCGTGGGGAAGAGGTCGGGATACTTGAAGGACAGGCGGAGCTTGCCCTCATTCTCGCCAGTTCCCTTCTCCAAGGTATCCAATACATCCTGCGGCACGCCATCCAGCTCCTCCTTCGCAAACCAAAGGCCATTGTTCTCCTCGTTGAGGTTCTTCTGGAACTCGATCTGAATCTGGCTCAGCCGCTTCTTGATCTCCTTAAAGCGATCTCGCTTCGGGCCCTCCGGCAGACCCAGGCCGTTCCGGATGTAGCTCTTGCGTTCCTTCTCAAGCAGGCGTGCGCTCTCGACGTCATCCAAGCCGGCGCTCTTGGCCAATGCCGCGTCAATCAGCCGGTCCTTATCCTGCTCGATGCTGGCTGAGAGCCCGGAGCGCTGGTACACGGCGTCGACGAGGCGGAAGACGTCCTCGCGCATGTTGCACTCGATAGCAAACTCGTCCATGATCTTCTCGGCCTCGGTGCTCGCGTCGCGGAGGACGCTGTCGCCGGAGACATACTGGTAGAAGCCCAGGATGCGGGCGTTGAGGGAGCTCTCGTTCTCGTCCTCCGTCTGCGGCCGGATGACCGAGTCAAAAGTCGCCGACTCAGGGTTCTCGCCCGGCTTGATGTGGGCCACGAGCGAGTCCAGCAGCGAGCGGGTCTTGTCGCACAGGGCCTTGGAGTCGGCCACGATGCTGTCCTTGGTGCCCGTGAAGAGCGGCGGGGCCTGCGGGGGGTTCGCGTACTTGGCCATGTCGACGGCGGGCGCGTGCGTGAAGAAGGAGCTCTGGGTGGCGTACGTCAAGGTACCCAGCGGCCGGTGACCAGTTGGAGCTGCAGGAAAGCCTCCTCCAAGCGGTCGCTGATGGGGGCCCGGTCGGGTGTACTTAAGCTGCGTGAAGAGGGCCGAGAGACGGGGGACGATGCGCGGGGCGGCCAGGATGACGGTGGTGACGGAGAAGAGAAGAAAGGACAGGAGGAGCAGGAAGACGGCCTGCCGGGGTGAAGGGGCGGTGGGAGCCAGTGTGGCGGGCGGGTGAGACAGTTCGGGGAGGTCGGTGGGGGAAGGTGGCAGTTGGCTGACGAGCGGAGTGAACCTTGAGGACCGTGGGGTCCAGTGCAAGCTCACCTGCAGATTGCGGGGAAGCTCTGCTCTGGC
The DNA here is from genome assembly GCA_023628555.1 of Chaetomiaceae sp. R4402. Classification (NCBI taxonomy): domain Eukaryota; kingdom Fungi; phylum Ascomycota; class Sordariomycetes; order Sordariales; family Chaetomiaceae; species Chaetomiaceae sp. R4402. The sequence goes on along the minus strand of JAMAKO010000066.1, from coordinate 104,652 downwards.
TCGTACGGCTGCCTGCAGTGGTGGAACACGAACCACAAACAGAGTGGGTAAACAGGAGGTACTCGGCCGGTGGCGCCGTGCGATTGAGGGGATACCTTCAATAGTATTGCGAGTTGGAAGACGAATCGGTGGATGGATTGATGCGTTTTATGCATGGGTGCCCTTCAATCGCAGTCAACGGCAGGATTGCGACGCTGGTTCAAACAGCAGAGGACAGATTAAGCCGAGAACAACACGGCCCAACACGCGACGCCAAGCCCACCCACGCTGGACTCGGAACGGACGGAATTTGGAAATCACGAATACATCTACCCTTACACTGGCTGGCACTAGCAAAACGGGTATGGAATGACTTCCCGTTGCTGTCTACATGATATCTTGACCTCGTTTGCGCTACAAATATCCCAATTCCTGAATGGCCCGGCAGCATTGCCAGCCAGTGTCCCAAGTCAATACCGCCCAGATCGCACAAGAAGACTCCAACGCCAGCCGCAAAACCATGCAATGTCCTTCCTGACCACCGCCCCGTAAATCGGCCCCTTCGCCGGGAAGCTGCCGCAATTCCATCATCACGCCCGCAGCGACCCATGCTTAGTTCGAAAGGATGGTCCGGACGAGCTCTGGAAATTAATCGTTAGCTAAGTCAAACGGCAACGCCATGGGACAATTTCCACGTACCGGTGTAGTTGACCTGCCCAGAGGTGGTGTCCACCGCCTTGAGCAGCTCGTCCACCTCGTCCTCCGACATCTTCTCGCCCAGATTTGTCAGGATGTACTTGAGCTGGCCGACGCCAATGAAGCCCGTCATGTCCTTGTCAAACACCTGAAAACCGCGGCAGTACTCTTCGGGCTCGCCCGGGTCACGGAAGCCGCCGGGCCGGTTCAGGATGCGCTGGAACGTCTCGAAATCGACTATTGTGTTGAACCAAGGTGGTCAGCTGTCCATCTATTCTGGGTGGTCCGAGATGCGAGCAATGGAGCAACTCACACTCGCCGCCAACGCTCTTCTCCAGGTCGCGGATCTCGGCCAGGGTGGGGTTCTGCCCGCAGGCGCGCAGAAGGTCGCCGAGCTTGTCGAGCACAACGCGGCCGACGCCGCGGGTGTCGAACAGCGAGAACGCCTCCTTGTAGTTGGTCGAAGCCTTTGCGTCGTAATGGTTAGCGGCCATCGCGTGCTGCTGTGCAAGTCAAGGGAAACGGATAAGGCTAGGCGGTGGCTGCCACGATGCGGCTCGGTGGAAGACGCAAATGCCCTCAGTGCTAGCCGTGGGCAGTTCGCGCTTCGTCGCCGGGGTTTCTGGCTGCGTCGCCTCCTGTTTGGCTGCCCGGTGCGGAACCACGCCTTTGTGCTAACAATGGGGGGTTCTCGAACGGCCGATTGGCCGCCCGTCGCGGCCACGATCTGGGAGAGAGAAAAGATGGGACGGTTTTCTGCGTCCACTCACCATGTTGATGTGATGCCGTGCAAGAACGCAAAAAAGCCGGTGGGAGATGACGGTATGATTGCGATGCAAAGGACAAGCGGTGACCAAGAGAAGCGTTGCGGTATGGGTTCCCAGTTCTACTGGGCGCCAGGGGAAAGGGCGGCAGTGGTTCGTTTTGCTGCCCCACATTGCCCTCATTCGGTTGTTTTCTGGCCAGCCCACTTCGTTTCACCGGGCAACCGACCTCAAGCCACCGACGGATAATTCCGCGACAACCCAACATCGGTGTTTCCACTAACAGCCAGGACGTGCTACCGGACGATGTAGTGCAGCTCAAACTACGAATATCTTGCCTTGAATGTCTTGGTTTCTACAATGGGTCTTGCTTACTTGGAGCAGAGCAAGGAGGAAACAAGGTCAGAGCATGCCGGCTTCCCGAGCTCTGCCAATATGGACACCAAGCAATCGTCCGCAAAGCAGAGATGATTCCGTTCAGTTTATGCAGCGAACTGCGGGCGTTTGCAGCTAGGAACTTGCATCACTCGGCCAAGGTAAATTCCGAGGGACCTTTGGGTCGTGGCCTTTCTTGCATCTCGGCCAGCAACCGCAGCATGCACTACAAATGCGAAGGTGGTTTCGTCCTGTATGCACAGAAGCATCTGCACATAGTACGAAACCCAGAAACTCATCTTGGCAAAATGCCAACAGCACGGCGAGTCAGATAGAAGCCTAGACTGCGGCACTCAGATGTAGCTCGGGGCACTCTTGGCGGGGCACTTGAGGGCGGGGCATCGCAACACGCCATCGCTTTCCGTCTCACGAACCCACTCTGATTGGTTCCAGATTCAAGATACTTGACTTCATGTCACTCACAACGTGCCTGCCACATTGATAAGATTTAGGAAGGAAGCACACAGTCTTACCTTCTTTTTCCCCCTTTCGTTCGAATACTGAGGTCACACAGCCGATGCACCTGCTGCGCCGCCTAGCCCCTCTTTCCTCCCTGTGTGTCAGCGTCAACCGTGCGATCACTCTGAAGTCAAGTGCGCCTCTCACTGTCTTCACAACTCATCCAGTCCTACCTCTACGTCAGCTCGGCTTTAACTTTACCACGAGCACAATGGTTGTGTCCAATGAAGCTGCGCTACGCGCCTTCTTCCAGTCGCCCAAGTTTGCCGTCGTCGGAGCGAGCACCAACACGGCCAAGTACGGGTTCAAGGGTCAGTTGGTCATTCCGTCATCCTGACGACGTAAAGATTAGGTTTTTTGACGGCTCTATTTGCGCATTCTTTCCTTCCTTGTGATGCTCGCGGAGAACAGGGCTAACACGCGTCTTCCTGGCAACAGTCTTCCAGTGGTACGTGCACCACGACCTGCCCGTCACGCCCATCAACCCGGGATCCCCGGCCATCGAGGTGGACGGGCAGGCGCACTCGACTGTGAAGTCGCTGTCGGAGCTTCAGGGGCACAGCGAGACGGCTGTGTCCATCATCACGCCGCCGCCGGTCACCCTCAAGACGCTCGAGGAGGCCAAGGGGCTGGGCATCCAGGCTGTCTTCCTGCAGCCCGGCACTTTCGATGATGATGTGCTGAGCTATGCGAGCGAGAACTTCACGACGGTTCTTGCTGGCGACGGCGGCAGGGGCTCGGAGGGTTGGTGCGTGCTGGTCGACGGCGAGAGGGGGCTCAAGGCGGCCGGGAAGCTGTGAGCTAGGTTGTTGACAAGGTGGACAGACAAGCGCGCGTTCGGCCTTTTTGTATGCAGGTGCATGCGTGGGAAGAATGATTTTGTGTCCGCGCGCTCTGAGTCGGAAGGTCAGCTGGGAAATGCGGACGCTCAGAATGACGGGTGGATGCTGCAGCAAGCAAATGTTGACACGCCAGCTCGATCAAGAGTACGTGCAGCTGTCAAAACACAGTTGATAAATATCTCATGGCCCTGTCTGCCTGTCGGCCCGTCCTTTCTCTCTCCATTCTCGCCACCGTCTTCGTTCTCGAGTCCAAGACCAGAGAGAACTTCGTCCTTTCAGTGCGCAACACCGTCACGTTGCCACTCGTAATTCTAATAAAGATCTTCGACCTCTTCGCGGTGCCCGCTTGCACCTCCTTCGCCCTTCGCCCACCGTCGACGGCCTCGCCACGCCGTCCGGTCGAGAAAAAACAACAACAAGTTCAGACGGTACGTCCAAGACACGCCCACCCCGCGGCTGAGCGTGCTGGCTAACGATGGCAGACAAAATTCGACATGTTTCCCCGAAGCTCTCGAGGAAGGGTCCGCGACACTGCGGACCACAAGAACCAGTGGGTATGTTGTCCCCATGTTCACGCCGCTCAGACACAAAGACACAACTGACGCTGCCCTGCCGGCACAGGAGGAGGGCGATATCGCGTTTCTCCACCGGGCGGAGCAATTCTCTGATGAGGACTACGACGCCCTCATCAAGCCTCCTCCCCGCCGCAGAGAGGGATACGTTCCCAAACTTGCCACCGGACGTAAGTTTCTTTTCAGAATTTGTTGCTTGACCGTTTCCCTTGGGGCTACTCGTGGGGCGTGCACTTCCGCGCTTGTTCTGTCAGGTCAAAAGACTATCGGCCAGGAGAAGAACCGGGTCTGGCGGCGTGGAAGCAAAGCGTTCTCTCGAGCCGCCACGAGCCGCCAAGAACACCACTCAACAGTCGACTAGGGTTGCGTCGTCTCGGCGCGTGGACTGAACCCAGGGCAGATTTTTGACCTGGTAGTTGCCCATCACGGAAGGTCGGCAACGCAGCTGTTGATGTTGCGGTCGTCCTGGGGAGGTCTCAGGGAGAGCGAGCTCCGCATTATCTGCACCAGACTGGACGGGTCTCACGCTGTGTTTTGCAAGCTACATGAGGCACACTATGCACACGCACTTGCAGGTGATGAGCTAGACATACCCCTCGGGTTCGCCGCAGCTCTCTCCTCGGACAAACCATTCTTGTCTTTCCCCTGGCCCCTTTGTTGCTCCACTGGGGCCTCCTCAGGGTTCCCGTCGCTGAGTTGAGCCACCACCCCAAGATAACGGCCCTCTTAGCTTGCGGACACTCCATCAACATCTTGCCTTCCGCCCTTTGCTCGCTCAACCCGCTAACACTTTGTGCCAAACAGACCCCGTCATCATTCTCCGGCGCGCCGGCGACCTCGTGGTCGTGACCCCGGTCTCGGCCTACAGCTCGGGCCCGGAAAACGGGTACCTCCCTCCCTGGCGGCAGCGGGTGCACGCGCGCAAGGACCCGGACAGCTTCCGGGCCTTTGCGGGCAGCGAGCCCGTGACCGCCCACCGCCCCCTCCTGCGCCTCGTTCCCGGCCAGGCGTTTCCCAAGCCGCGCACCAGCTGGGTCAGCGTGCAGAGCGCCTGGGCCGTCCCACTCCGCGTCATTGGCCGCTTCACCAAGCCGATGCCTCGCGGCATCGTCCTGCACATGGGTACATCACACGTCACACTCGTGCTCACTTTTGCGCTTTTGGGGTTCAGGATTCAGAAAGCTCTTTTGTGGCCCCCGAGCTGTCCCCGGTTCCCCAGATCAAGAATCAAATAGCTGACTTTGTTGTCCAGACCCCGCCAGCCTCCACGACCTCCGCCAACACATGGAGGCCGACTGCCGCGGGTGGGCCGAAGCCATGCGGAGGCTGTCCCTTCCTGCTGCTCCGGCACCTTTGCCCTCTCTGCTTCCTCCGCCTCTCCGTGCTGCTGCTGCCACCTCCGCCCCCGCCACCTTTCCGCGCCCACCTCCGCCGCGCCAGCACCAGCAGCACGACCGAGTAAGTAGCGGCGCACCCCCCGCCACCACCACCACCACCACCACCACCATCTCCGTCCGCCCGCCGCTGCCGCACCCGAATCCGCACGCCAACTTCCCCGGGCCCGCCGCACCATCCTGGCGCTCCCCGGCCCTCGCAGCGGCAGCCGCTCTTGCTCCTCGCCCCGCCCACCCCCAACATCCGCACCCGCCCCGCCCGCGACAGCTAACAACAACACCCGGCTCGTGGGCAGCGGTGGCTGCGATTACTTCGACAGACGCGTCCTCCTCTGCGTCGGTCTGGTCTTCTCCTTCTTCTGCCATTCTCTCCTCTGCCGCAACTCGACGGGGCGGCCGCCCCTGGAAGGCTCTGGCACCCGCGGCGAAGGGGAAGGCTTCTGGTAGGTGGGTTGCTTGTGGTGCTCAAGGTGTGTGGTGAAGTTGATGTTTTGGGGGTTCCACCCTGGAGGTGTTTTTTTTTTCTTTGGGTGTTGGTTTGGAAAGGAAAGGGAGTTAGGACGTTGAATTTGGTTGTGATGGATCGGATTTCTTTACTTTTGGGTCAGGGGTGAACAGGATTTTTTTTATATTGGCGGATGATTTGGCTTTTGTCTTGGTTGATCTGTTTTTTGTTGGGGGCTTTGGTTGTTCATGTTGGGATATCTATCGGGTTGTGCATCTGGCGGTTGGCGTTGGGTCCCCATGAGTATTCTGGAGGATCTGGTGTTGGCACGGGTTGACTTTTTGGACACCCCCTTCAATAATGTTTAGGCTTGGATGGGTTTTGTTATGTATCGCTTGGGAACCCGTTTGGCTTGGAGCATGAGATGGATGGGACCTGCACTTCAAGCGAATACCCTCAGCATCGGCGCTTGGTTAAGCATGGCGCACCGCTTGGATAGTTCTGGACAATGTGCCTAAAGAGGCTTGAGTCACTCAACCCTCGGCTTCATCGGCTGCATTGGAGAATGGTGATCGTGGGCTCAACTATCGCGCCACGTCACCCCCTGATGGTTAAATGGCTGCATTGCTTGCTTCACTTACAATTTTAGGCATGTTATGTTCACTGTTTACAATTGCGCCTGGGCTCATGCTGGCAGACTGGCTTCTCATGACAGCTGAAAATTCCTCGGCATTGAGCTTCGAGCCGCAGGATGGCAGCTCCCATAATATGGATAGCGGCCGCGGCCACCGAATACATCTCTTGCCTCCTTGGACAACCCAATCAATTTGCACTCTGATATGTACATGTACCGATCGTACGCGAAATCTCTTGCTTCCGCCCCTTTCAGCGGCCTGCAACACTTCGCAGGGGTGACAAGACAATACTTTCCAGCTCGCTATATGAGAACCTGATGTGCTCCCACTATCACCAATCAACACGCTCCAACCTCTTACAACACTGGATATAATATGATATCCATCCATCGCTTGCTGCGCAACCAAGACAAAACCGAGCCTTCCAAGCCCAAGCAGAACTGAACCATTACCCTAAACACTCCACCATCACCAACCTACCCATCTACACCGCCTCATACTTCCCACTCACCAGCCTCCTCACAAGCGGCACATCCACCCACGCCTGCAGCCCACGTGGGTCCGGCGACGCAGGCGCCGACCCGACATCAGCAAACGGATCCTCCTCATCCTCCTCTTTCCCTTTACCCTTCCCCTCCGCACCCGGCACCAACCTCGCGACCGAGATGCCATTCCCCACCGCATCACCACCACCACCACCACCACCCCCACCCAGCGCAGCTGTCGTCGTCGTCGCCGTCGTCGGCAGCGGCGTCCACTCCCACCTCACCTCGACCCTCCCCGGCCTCGGCTCCGCATTCTGCTCGCCAATCACCCTGCAAATAATCTTCCCCCACTCCTCCGTCAGGCTCACATCCCCCAGCCGCCAGTACACGACATGCTTGTCCTTGAGATGGGTACCGGACGGCTTAGTCTGTACGCCGGACGCGCGGGCGCCGTCGTAAGTCGCGATGAACACCACGTTGGACAGCGTCACCGGCGCACTGCCACTGTTGCCAACAAAGGATGGGTGCAGGCGGTACTGCAGCAGCAGGCCGAGCTTATCGCCCTGGGGCTTCCAGACGGGCAGGAGGCTGACGGGGCAGTGGCGGGGTGCGAGGGCGGTGTCGGAGTCGGCGTGCAGGCGGTAGGTGAAGGCCGGGGTGGTGGTGGCGGAGGTGGTGAGGTGGGACACGTCGAGGGAGAATTCGTCAGGGGACGGGGTGTTGGAGACGAGGGCGCGGTTGGGGCCGATGGATTCGAGGAGGGAGAAATTGTTGAGACGGATTGTTGCGTGCTCTGGGAAGGTGGGTTAGTTTTTGTGGGTGGGGTGGCGGAACAAGGGGGTTGGGAAGCTTACCGGTGAGGGGAGCCGAGGAATCCGGGACGTAGGCGAGCGCAATCTCGCCTGTGACCTTGACTGAGGTGGGCTCTCCATCTTGGAACACGGCGGATACCGTCTCGATGATGGAGGAGTGCAGGCCGGGTCCGTATGCGGGCCCGTGCATGTCCGGGTGCTTGAGCCGGGAGACGCCGCCGTAGAAGGACGCGCCGCCGAACGATGTGCCAGACCGAATGGACTGCGTGTCGGAGGCATGGCTGGTCTCCGAGGCGAACGTTGCTGAGGGTGTCGGCCTGGGAATGGTCGCGCTGGCAGGGAACGACGGCGACGGCGGGAAAGGGTTCTCGCTGGAAATCTCGGGTGTCGGCAGAGACGGCATGTAGACGGTGTTGCGGACATCCCTCCTGCCTCGCACGGTACCCGCCCTGCGTGATGGCATGCCCATGGTGGTCAACGCATTCGCGACGTTCGACAGGGCAGCTTGCTTGGCGTCCTGGTCTTCCTCTGGAATGGGCTCGTTCTTGATGTTCAGCTTGAAAAGCATATCTCCCTCCTCGGCTGCCGCATCCCGTTGTGCTTGGGAGATCGGGTCGTTCATCGCCGCGGGTATTGTGAAGCCCTCGGCGTCTTTCGTTGGCTCGCTTCTCTGCTGTTCCTCCTGGGTCGCTGTCGAGGTGGCCGGCGCATCGAAAATGTCTTCGGCCGTCCCGTTCAGCAAACCGGTTGACTTCGCCGGCTGTGCATCGCTGGACGACTCTGCAGCAGCCACCCCGTTCGTTGCCTCGTGGGACAGCTTGCCGTTCTCCTTCTCCGCGACCGAACCCCGCCGGCCCTTCTCTCCTGTGACCGGACGTTCAGCAACTGACGATAACCGGTTCAGGGAATCGGTCAGATTCTGCGAGGATGCCCGGGGAGTTATGGTCTGGCTGTGGCTGCTTCCAAGACCACGCGAGAACGAGCCTAGGCTTTTCTGTGGTGAACCAAGCTGGCCGAAGCCGCCGTGAATGCTCTGGCGTCGCCGGCCTAGCATGGTGCCAATGCGGCTGCGCAGCCTCGATTCTGTGGTCGTTGTTAGCACAATCTCAACTAGAGAATTTCAGCTGGCGTTTTTCTGGCTCATACCCGGCGGGTTGTCTCTGTTGCCCGAGTGTTCGCTCACGTCGTCCCCGGTGATGCTTGGCGGAGCAGCACTCGAGGCGACTGGGGTGGGTTGCCGCGTGGTGGACCTCCTCTCAACCCTCGGCTTCCCTGACGTTGTCCGCTGCACAAAATTCTGGATCTCCTGCGAGGTGTTCACCTCGAGCATCACGTTGAGGACGTCCTCGGCGGCCAACTGGGTGCGGGTGGCTTGGTCGATTTCGTGGGTTTCGTACTGCGTCAAGACATCGCGCAGGTGATTGATGCGCTGCTCATCCAAGGCTTGAAGCGTCTCGAAGATAAACGGCGCTTGGGATTCCCACTGCTGGTTCGCGGACTCCAACCTCGACGCAGCCTGATCAACCTTTTGCGCATTGGCCTTCCCCCCTTTCCTGTTCAGCTTCTCCGACTTCTCCGTCGCATCATCCAGCTCTTTGGCCATGCCTTGCAGATTCGAGCTCATGGTGGTGATGTTCTGCATCTCCTTCCGGTTCTGGAAGTTGCGGAGAGGTTGCTCGACATCTTTCTCGATGCGCTGCGAGAACAGCTGGTGGGAGGCGGCAATGCCATCAATCGACTGCAGGATCTTATCCCATGGTGCTTGAAAGATGCTGCCGACGAATCGCCATTAGCATGGGTAGCCGGACGGCACGGGCACGGCGCAACGAACCCGAGCTCGGACGCAGCGTTGGGCGCCTTGAAAAGCAGCAGCTTGCGCAGTGCGGCCACATATTGCTCCTCGACCTTCCGACGTTCCTGCATTGTCTTTCAGTCCCTCTTTCCACAGTATTTTGCTGGGTGCTCAGATGTGATATGCCTGCCGTACCTGAACCCAATCCGCAATCTCCTGGTTGGCTCGCGCAATCCGCTTGACTCGGTCCGACAGCGCTTGGACAGCTTGCCCGGGTTGTAGGTTTGCCTGAAACGAAAGCAGCGGTCAATGGTCAGATGGATGCCAATTCAAAGACGCTCGGGTACGGGCAACGGTTGGAGGAGTCGTACAAGCATTCCCGGGTACTCGGACCGCGACAAATCGTCAACGGCGGCCATGATGTCGGGGTGTTCGGCAGCGCGAGTGGGCGACGCAAAAGGGACGGCAAATCAGCGCATAACACTGGGATGCGCAGGCACGGGCGCCAGCGCGGCAGAGGGGGCGACAGAGCACGACGGGACCCAAGAGAGGCGATCGTAGAGTCGGTGCTGAAGCGTCTGATGTTCAACACGCGCGAGCAACTGCTAGCGGCTGAGTCGGCGCAACTGATGTCACGGGAGATGAGTGATGGGCCGACTGGGTTCCCCACAGAAATGCGAGCTCCATCACGGAAGCTGGCTTCATCCCACCAATCAGCAATCTCCCTCGGATTTTTCGGGCAGCTGCCGCCCCACAGCGACCCCTGTTCCGCCTTCACTGGCTCACAGGGTGAGTAGCTGCAGCAGTTGAGCTCAGGGCGTGGACCTGTTGAATGCCCCCTGAGAAGAGCTGCATCGTCAACACCAACCTCCCTCACCTTAAGCCCACCCCAGTCGGGGGCTATTCTAAGAAGCCCTGTCTTGACTTATTTCTGAGCTTTCCCAGCTCGTCCGGGCATCTCTAGCCGTATCACTCCAGCACTTATCAACAATTGCATTGTATGTGGACGAGGAGTGGTAGCCCCGGCAACGAGTTTCATTCCAAGTTCTCACAGCTTTATCTTTATCGTCCAGCTCCGTAATATCCAATGACAGGGTCACGCTGATATACATTCCAGACCTGGAGTCGGATGATGGCGGATGGTAGCGACTGGAGACGTTTGCTCACTGCCTCGGAGCGATACGACAACATCCAGCGTCTGTAAGCACATCTCACTCTTGAGTTGAACGGCCTGCACCCATGCATTCGCTGATTAACACGCAGCGCCCAGGCAGTGACGGCGGCTGGCCTTGACCAGAGCGCCTTCTCCATCGAAACAGAGGCATACACGACAGCATCCAGTAGAGTACGTACAGTAATCCATGCTCCGATTGCGATTGCTGTCTGACGCATTCGCAAGGACGAGTACGATGCCGCGTGCAACCCGCAAACCCTCACAGGGGAACAACACCCTTCACCCCCACCAGCAGAAGCCGCACCCCCTGATCCCGACACCCAACCAACTTCACCCAGGATGACCATCGGCAACTACCAGAACTGCGACTACATCGCCAGCGGCGTGACAGCCGCCGTCTACCGGGCCCAAGCCCGCGCCCTGAAAGTAATCGTCGAAACCCACGCCATCGAGCCGCACAACCCGCACCGCGAGGTCAAAATCCTCGAGCTGCTCCGCGCCGCCAACGCCCCCAACATCATCACCCTCCTCGAAACCTTCCGCGACCGCGACCAGCACCTCGTCCTCGTTTTCCCCTACGCACCACTAACCCTCTCCCACCTCCTCTCCCCCCACCACCACAACAACCACCCCTTCCCACCGCCCCTAACCCGCACCATCGCCACAGCCCTCTTCCGCGCCCTACACCACCTGCACACACGCCACGGCATCATCCACCGCGATGTCAAGCCCTCAGCTCTGCTGATCCTTTGCCCCGGTGAACCGAGCTCCCCGGAGCAGATCTGCCTCTCCGATTTTGGCACCGCCTGGCACCCAACCCTGTCTGCCGCGCAAGAACCAGCCAATCACAAAGTCCTCGACATCGGCACAGGCCCGTACCGCGCGCCCGAGACGCTGTTTGGTGACCGCCGGTACGGGCCGGGCGTGGATTTGTGGGCGGCGGGGGTTACTGTTGCTGAGTGTCTCCTGGCTGCTGCTGCGCCCGTCACGAATCAGCGTACCAGCGTGGTTGGCACCAGCAGCAGGAGCGTTGATGAGGATGAAGATGACAATGGTGATGGCAGCGGCGGGAGAACTCTCTTCGCCTCGCGCCCCGCCCACGAGGACGGCAACCAGCTCGGGCTGATTCTGAGCATTTTTCGCACGCTGGGCACGCCGACGCCCGCGACCTGGCCCGAGGCGGCGGGATTCCGCACGCCGCCGTTCGAGATGTACCGCGTGTTTGCGGGGCGGGTCGCGAGCGAAGGGTGGGAGGGGGTGTTGCCGGGTGTTGGGGCCGAGTGGAGGGAGTTGGTGGCCCGGCTGGTGCGGTACGAGAGTGGGGAGCGGGTTACCGCTGGTGAGGTGAGTTAACTGTTGAGATGGTGAGGTGTTCGTGGAGGGTGCTAACATGGACAATTTAGGCTTTGGAGTTTGCGTGCTTGCGAGGCTGTTCCGAGTGAGGTCTGGGTTGAGATGCCCCGGCTACTATGGAAGCAAGCTGCACAAGAGTGTCAGTGGCAGGCCTGGTGTCTGGCCATGGCGCACGGCATCACATGAACCGAAGCATGTGTTGAGCCTCCATTACTCAGGTACTTCATTGCGAGTCTATCGTCATCTACCACCCCAACCAATCCAATCTTAAATGCATCGTCATGTCCTGCCCGGGGTCCCCCCCCTCGTTGTATTTCGGTTGCGAGAGGCGCAGACCGTTGCGCACCACGCACGTGCCTGACCGAGAGCGTCGTTCCGTCGTGAATCTCCACCGTTCCTTTGGAGCCACTACTCGAGCTCGATGGTTCCCGGCGGCTTCGAAGTGATGTCGTAAACAACGCGGCACACGCTGATGGGAGAGACATTAGTCGTTATGGCGGATTACCAGGATGTGACATAAGACTTACCCATGGACCTCGTTGACGATCCGGTTCATGACCCGCTGGAGGAAATCCCACGGGAAATTGAAAGCCTCGGCCGTCATGAAGTCGGTCGTGGTCACGGCACGGAGGACCACGATCTGGTTATCATCAGAAAACTTGGGGCCACAATCGGTAGTCAGATAGTTCCGGAGAGGACATACGTAGCCATAGACCCGCTTGTCTCCCATAACACCCACAGCGCGGCTAGGGTCAACGGCAGCGTAGGCTGTTGCGGTGGGTCAGCTTCAATCTGATCATTGGTAATCATGCGAACGCATGCAAACCTTGGGAGATCTGATTGTAAAGGCCAGCCTTGCGAATCTCGGAGATGAAGATCTGCGCATCATCGTGAGTCAGGCGAACGAATACTGCATTCAGCGGTTAAAGGCTCACATGGTCGGCCTGGCGGGCAATCTCGACCTTCTCAGGGGTCACCTCGCCAAGGATTCTGACGGCAATACCGGCTGTGAAGGGGTCAGTGTGTTGACGCGCCATGATCAGGGGTTATGGGACGCCATACGGCCGGGGAAAGGGTGCTGTTACACCAGGTCAGCGAGATATTGATTAGTTGGCCTAGAAGGGACGCTCGTAACGTACCCTCATCACAAGCTCCTCGCGGATGCCGAGCGCCCGCCCAAGTGCTGTTCCATTCGTTAGTCTCCAAATGGCTCGCAGGGAATGACAACATCTCTTAGTCAGATTTGGGTGTTCGAAGGGTCACATACCGCGAACCTCATCCTGTACAGCTTTGATCAGCACCGTCGAGTAATCAATGCTTGAAAGCACGGGTCAACGAACCTTGTACAGCGACCTCAGTGGCTCAATGAGCCTGAGGCCCTGCCCATTCATCATCCGCTCAGGGAGGCCACCACTTTAAAACCGAGGTTAGCGTTCTCGCCCCTGCGACAGAGGGACAAGTGAGGCAACATACACATTGTGGTGGGTCTGGCGAGGGATTGACGGTCAGCTCATGGCTCGGGTTGATCGATAGTTCCGTTGACCTACCTTGATTGTGGCTGACGGGCCCTTGAATGACAGCGACTCGATCACATCGGGGTAGAGGGTGCCCCTGTCAGAGTTCAGTAAACATGCTGTCATCAAGTGCGGCGCTCCTAGGCAAAACCTACTGCATGAAGAACTCAATCTTCCCGGCCTTGGCGGGATCATGGGCAGCGGCTTCCTCGATCTGGGCCGATCGTCAGCTGCCTGTGTCACTTCTGGGCCGGAGGTGTGCTGCTGCTGCGCGGAGCTGTTGGCATACCTTGACCGCCTCGGCCTCGAAGAAATCAATAAACTTGCCCCCTGTGCATCAGTTAGCTTTGGGGTGACATGGCGTCGGTAAGATAAATTGCTTATTCAAGCGGAAGCCGTACCGATGAACTTGCGCTTTTTCTGTGGGACAGTCAGTCATTTGCCTGTCAAGCGAGATTGAATCGGGATCTGGATGTTGCCTACCTCGGGATCTTCAATGCCTTTCAGCCCGTCGAGGAACTCCTTTGATGCATCGATGACGGTGAGGTTGATGCCTAGTGCCTCCGACAGGTCCTTCTGAACCTGCTCGCACTCGTCGAGGCGCATAACGCCGTCTGATTCGGTCCCGTTAGCCCGGGTCCTGTGCAAATTTGAGACATGCAGCGTGATTACGTACTATTGACGAGGACGGCCCAGAAGCGCGAGCCAATCGCCTCTTTCTGCAGCACCGTCAGTTTCAGCTCCTCTCTCGGGGAGGCCGCGGCCGCAGCACAGCAGCGAAACGTACCATCAGCGCCGCGGCAACGGTCGAGTCCACGCCACCACTGACGGCGGCCAGCACTTGGCCCTTCTCACCGACAGTGTGGCGAATCTGGGCGATGGCTTCTTCCAGAAACTTTTGCATGGTCCAGTCTTGCTTGCAGCCGCAGATGCCGACAGCGAAGTTCTTGAGTAGCGCGGTGCCGTTCTCCGTGTGTGTAACCTCCGGGTGGAACTGCAGGCCGTAGATCGACTTGCTGCCGTGGGCAATGGCAGCGTACTCGGAATTGTCTGAGGTGGCAACGGTGTGGAAGCCCTCGGGTAGCTGGGCGAGCTTGTCGCCGTGGCTCATCCACACCCGCATGGAGTCCTCGATTCCGTCGAAGAGGCGGTCAACATGGCCGTCAATGGACCGCGCCTTGAGCTTAGCGTGGCCGTACTCGCGGTGCGTGCCGGCGACGACATTCTTGGAGTCGATGCGGTAGGCAATCTCCTGCATGCCGTCTGTTTGCATCTGGGGTCAGTTGGGGTGTGCAGTGCGGCGGGTGAGGTGCCGGGTATAAAACCACGTACAGCAGATGCCCAGAATAGGCACATCTGAAATCAAACCGTTAGCGAGAGATCAACGGTTATGGATCGGGGAGTCGGGGCCGCTCATACTGAGATCGAAGACGGCTGGGTCGACATGCGGGGCGCCGTCCTCGTAGACTGAGTAGGGTCCACCGGAGAGGATGATGCCCTTGGGCTTGAACTTGAGCTCGGAGAGCTTCTGGGTGCACGGCAGCATCTCGGAGAAGACATTGAGCTCACGAAGACGGCGGGTGATCCTTGTCAACACACCACGGTCAGTGTGAGTGATAGCTGGTCATAGCATGACATTCTGATGACGGAGGTTCAATGCGTTTGATTTTTTTTGCCAACGTACAGGTGGGTGTACTGTGAGCTGTTGCCGTGAGACCCCTCCATTAGCCCACGCTTCCTACCGCGAAACCGGGACGATGCTCTCACCCAAAATCGAGCACCAGAATGGTGTCGAAGGCCTGGTGAGCCATGGCCTCTCCAGGTTCACCGCCGGCCATTTTGAGCGAACTTTTTCGTGGTTTTCTTTTCTTTTGGAATTTCCGTGATCAATCTGGGGTGACCAACTGATCGCAAACTGTTGCACCTGCGCTTGCCTTGCAATCTGGGGCTCTGGTGGGCAGGTGTGAGTCGTCGATTGAAAATTTGTGAGCCTATCAATCTTGCTTCCATGCCACGGCCGGCAGTCGGAGTGGGCTCCACTGCGCTGGGGACTGCGTGCTGCCTGAATTCCTAGGTTCAGGGTGCACCTTCCTCAAACCTCTACATTACTGCTTCCAGCTTGGTCCCAATACAGGGTGTTGCCCCGCACCTTATGCTTCATTCAACATGATGAATTGCTTCATTCACCCAGCGCGGTGGCTGCATCGTCCCTCACCCAAGTCGATGTTATTACACTTTCTTCAGCCAACTTTGTGCAGGCCAACCGCATCGCGCACGCCAAGTTCCGATCCTGGAAGACCCGGGATCCCGGGACCTTGTGGTCAAAATAATAAGTACACCAAAACTCTCCAAGTCAAATCTTTTCCCAATCACCCTTACCTGAGTACTTTACATCTTTTCCCTATTCTCCTATTATTTTCTTATTTTTACCCTTCATCTCTCTTAAAGCTCTTTTCCTCCTTTTTTCTTCTTCTTTTCGTCTTGGAGAGGAGTAGATGGGCATCGACCGGCCGGTTTGGAGTACCTGTTTTTGCGGTCAGGGGGTGCCCGGTTCCGCCGGCGAGCGCCTTGGCACCGGGCCGATGATTGATGATGGGAAGCACTAGGCCGATCGGGTGTGGTGCGCAATTAGAAGATTCCCTGCAGGCGCCTCTCTTCTGTCGGAGCCAGCTCGCAAGGATTCCGAAGCCGATCAGTGGAGGCGCTCCGCGCGAACCATGCTGACGGGACGCTGACTCGTCATTCCGCCCTGGAGAAGGGTGGCTTAGGGAGTCAGGGACGTTGCATCAAGCCTGGGCTTCCGCGCCGTCCCGACGTCAAACTTTCACCGTCCCAACGGTGCGGATACACACAGCAGCTCGCGTGGTGGTGGACACTCACGGTCCGGCTCCCTGCCAATAGAGCGTTTCCGGAGTTTTGGCCGAACGGTTGGCTGGTTTCAAAGCACAGTCTGTGCCATGCTTTCTCGGCGTCCTCCCTGGTGGCGCCGATTTTCAGGGCCCCGCTCCAGCTTCAACGAGCCCTGAGTGGGCCGTCGGATGGATTGCCGCGTCCAGCCGGACAGGCCTGTTCAGATATCGCCTGGCACGCCTGGTGCGCATCTGTGCAACATACAAATGGGGTGGCTTGACAGGTGGAAAGACACGAGGTGTCGGGATTTGCCTCGCATGATTGCTGCAGCTAACGTTAGCTCATCCTGTGGAGGGTGCCTAAGAAGCGTGGCCGACAGGGGGTTTGCTTCGCTGTGCAAGGGGTCCGGATCACCGGAGCTTGCCGGGGATTAACTTGGCTTCCATTTCATACACATTCCCAGATTCCCAACTTGGAGACCGACGACTGTGGCTGATCTCTGCGATATTTCTTCCCCCAGTCTCCCCTCGTGGGTCCCGGATGAGACGGCCTTGCTTGGAAGCAAGACCAGCAAACCATGCGGCAGCCATCATGAACATGAAGAACAGACAAAAGTCAAGAAGCGGTTGCCGGACCTGCAAGATCAGAAGGGTAGGTCGTGTGGCCGTTCACCATCCCTCTCGCCTCCGCCCAGTTAGGCCTCTGATGCTGGCCCCGTCATGCTTATGACATGGGACATGATCCACTGACTTAGCTCAACCTACAGCTCAGATGCGACGAGACCAAACCAGGGTGCCGGAACTGCGCCCAGAAAGGGTTCGAATGTCCTGGCTACCAGCAGCGACTCCAGTGGTCCACCAAACACGAGCGGCCGGCGGCAACAACGGCCAGCGGTCCCGCCAACTTTACCCAGCTTGTCACCGCAGCGTCTGCGTCTATAGCCTCTCATCCACCACAGGCTTCTGAAGCTCCTGGCCGCGATGTACCCAGGGGCTCTGGCGCGGCGTCCACACCCGCTGGCAGCCTGGCCGTCCCCGCCGTTTCCTTCTCGGCATCCGCCTCGCCGTCGTCATGTTCGTGCTCTCGCTCACCCTCGGCCTCGTCCACGCCGTCTCCATTGCCCCAGGGTGAAGACACGGTTGCTCCCTCCGAAAGCCATGCCGCTTTGGTCCCCGTGATTCCCAGGTCGGAGCCAGCACTACCTCTGGAGGCTGTTCGACCACCCGAACTGCCCCTGCTTCAACCCGTGGTGGACATCCCCACGTTCCTCATCGAACACTGGTTCAAATCGGTCTGCTCGTCATGGTCGGCACTGGACTCCCCGACCAATCCCTACCGGCGGTTGACGGCGGATCTCTGGCACACTTCGACGCCAGTATTCTACGCTCTGCAGGCCATCTCGGCTGCTTCTCTCGTCGAACGTCTTCCTCTCGTCATGCAAGACACGGCGAGGTCCGCGCCGCGAAAAGCTGCCGAGGCTATTAGAGACGAGCTTGTTGCATTCTCCAGCGGCTCTCGCCCCAAGTTTCCCACCGAGCTTCTTTTGGCGCTGTTTTGCATGAGCTCTTCCATGTGCTGGACAGAGTCTCATCAACTCGGGCAGCAATTCGTCAGGCAAGCGCGGGTTGTCTTGCGATCTCTGGAAGTTACCACCCTCGACGGGGAGACGCGCCAGCTTTTCGATTTCTTTAACGGATGTCTCGTCTACGAGGAGATGCTCCGCTGTGTCGTGAGCGATGATGACATCGACTTCGAGCACATGCTGAGCTGGCCAGAGCCGGAAACACAGCGCCCCTTGATACCGGCCGCGCCGCATCCGTGGGCTGGTGTTTCTCCCAACGTCCTGAGACTGTTCGGAAAGGCGATGGCCCTGTGCCGAAGGTCGCGGACTCGCTGGAGGCTCAATGAGGCCACAAGCTACCACATTCTGCAAGGTGCCATGAAGGACATTGAGGAGGCCACGAGAATAGAGGAAGCACTACTGTCAGTTGATGTGCCGCAGCTTCCGGCGGCCGGTCAACCACCCCAAACGATGAACCGACTTCGCGACTTGCACCATCTCACCGAAGCCTACAGCCTTTGCGCCCTCCTCCAGCTCTACGAAACCTTCCCCGATCTCAGCGCCGCGCGCGTCCCGAACCTGAAGGATGCGGATAGGGCTGCAGTCTGGCATACCTGGGTGTCTCCGCTGGCACTGCACGTCACGGATATACTCGGCAAGGTGGCCCCGAGCAGCCTGAGCTGCATCCAGCCCTTGCTCTACCTTTGTGCCGGCAGCGCGCTTCGATACGACAGCAAGGTCCCGCTCGATCACGGAAACCGCGGCTATCTCCTGCGGACGGACCCGAACGTCGCACACACACCGACATCTGCGCCTTTCGCCGTCGACTTTCACTTGCTCAACCCCGGCGTATCCGACGACGCGGTCAAGACGTCGCGGGCGCGCGGTTTCGTCATGACTCGGCTGGAGCAGCTCGAGCTCACGCTGCCCCCGAAGCCAATCGGCGTGGCGAAGGACCTCATGCGCGCCGTCTGGACTGCGTATGATGCGGAGATTGGTCTTGCCCGCCGCACGCACTGGCTTGATGTGATGAGCTACACCGGGCTTCACAGTATCTTTGGCTGAGAGCTGCGACGAACAGGCGGGTGCAACATTGACATGATCAGACCACAGTTTACCACCGGCATCAGTGGAGTAGCCTTTGACAGAGGTTCGGTTAGTAAGCATCTCACCACGCTTACCTTGAGATGAAGGACTGTGACACAGTTGTCCGTCCTTCGACGTCCGGGTGGCACCGCTGCTTTCTGTGAGCGCGGCATCCCTCATGCTTCGCATGATAGGGTGTCGATTAAGAGAAGGGACCTGGACCTCGTCAGGGCACGCCGCAGCGTCTAGAGCTGCTTCGTGTCTTGCATCTTCGCATCATCTGTGGATGTGTCTTGGTAAGTCGATTGCCTTTCCGTTATACTCTTGGTTCGGTGACTGACTTGTGAACTGCCAGACCGCCAATGCAGTCCGTTGTCCGGTCCAGCCGGCTGTGGTCCATGACCCGGAACATGCGTTCCACCAAGGGCACTAGTGTCTGTGACACATTGTGGGCTGTCCAGTTACCTCAGTTGGCCGCAAATTGTCATCACGAGCGCGGAATCGATTCCCGCCAGCGCCGGCAGCATTGACCATCCACACCGGCGCCTCGCAGCATGGATTTGAAGGGGATCGTTGGGCATTACACTCCATCGGGACGGAACATGGACGGTACATCGGAGGAGCAGCCTGCGATGGTAATCTTGACGGCGGTCGCTTGCTTCATCGCAGGATCCGGAGGTGGGAGACGCCCCGCTGCCTACTTGCTGTCTCCAGGCAAATTGATGCCGGAGATTGGCGGAGCGGCGCGCGCAACGAAGTTGTTCAATGCGTGTCACCAGAGAGACATAGACTCGAACAGGAATAGGGCAAGCCGATTACGACATGACGAGTCTCTGAACCTTACGCTGCCGCACTATGGCACCGTGAACATGGACCTTCCGTGGGATGTCACCATCACTTTCCGTTGCGTGACTGATGACCGGCCCGATCCCGCTTGCCGATGGCCATGTCGTGGTTTTGTCTCAGCCTTCTGCCAGGGCCGGTGGCCTATCACGGGGTGGGACAAGATAATCGTTGGTGTTGTGCACTGTGAACAACGTGTCGCAAACCCTATCTGCGCCATTCGGGGCCCGAGTCCATAACCACCCGATCGTGTCCGTGTCTCAGATGAGGATGGACTTGCTGCTGGGTATAAAGTCCCACATCACCCCGCGTTTGCGGTCAGAGCGAAGTCCGTCTTCACATATCTCTGCCCCTGGCGCTGCTGTTGTTTACTCCGCCCACAACACGTCATTGCCCCTTTCGTCTGATGTCCTACCTGTGGCACGAACATTAACCGGCGACCAGTCACTGCCGGTGATCGCTAGCTCTCCACGTGTCTCCAACATTGTCCATTCTTTCTCTGAGTCATGACCGACGAAGCACGGAGTGCCAGAACCAAGCCATTGCCGCCGCTACCTGCCGCTGGCACGGAAGCAGTTGAAGCCGTTGAGGCGGATGCCGTCGGAGTGCTCGGCTACCAGGCGGAACTGAGCCGCAACCGGTCCATGTTCACGTTGCTGTTCCAGTCGCTGGCCATTGCTGCTGTATGGTGACCGAAGGACCACATTCAAGGGCTGAAGAAAACAGTTCTGGAGAGCTAACCAGTCCCGTCTGAGCGGAGTAGATCCCCTTCGGCTTCGGCGGACCCCTGATGAGTGCCGTGTACGGAGGAGGTTCGGACTTTTACACCCTCTTCTCCACGATTGGTTGTTCGTTGTCGTGACTGATCCCGTGCTGTACACAGGCCAACTCCCCATGTTCGCGGGCTGGGTCATCGTCTTAATCGTCGACGAGTGCGTCGCCCTCTCGCTCGGAGAACTCGCCTCGCGCTACCCGACCTCGGCCGGGCCCTACTACTGGTCCTTCCAGCTGGCATCCCCGCGGTTTCGCACCGCCCTGTCCTTTGTCACCGGCTGGACGTGGTTGATCGGCTTCTGGACCGGGGCGCTGTCAGTCAATTTTGGCTTTGCCTCGCTCGTGGCGGGCTGCGTGGCGCTCTACCGCCCGGACCTGGTGCTGGAGCCGTGGCAGTTGCTGCTCGTGTTCTATGGGGTGTGCGGCGTGACGTTCTTGGTTTGCGCATATGGGAACCGGATGCTTCCGGCAGTCGATGCCGTCTGCGCGGCGTTTACGGCGGCGACGATACTGGTGACGCTCGTGTGCTTGTCGGTCAAGGCGAAGGTTGGAAGGCACTCGCCGCAAGAAACGCTGGGCCACTACGAACCGGATTGGTCGGGGTGGGGAGACTTCTCGTTTTTCATTGGGATTCTGCCGGCTGCGTACACCTTTGCTGGGCTGGGAATGATTGCTGTCATGGCCGAGGAATGCCATGATCCGGCGGTCAAGTTGCCCAAGGCCATTGCGTGGTGTGTTCCCGTGGGGGGGATTGCCGGCCTGTTCTTCGTAAGTCGCAAAGACTCCACCCTCCTTGAGTGTGCTTGATGTTCGGCTCGCACCCTGAGCCCCCTGAGTCTGCTAACTTCCCAAAGTGCGTGGGGCTAACAAGTGCTTGATCGCAGGTGTTGCCCATTTGCGCGACGATGCCGACTCTCGAAGATACGATAAATGCTCCAGTCGGTCAAGCCCTTCCGTATGTCTATGCTGCAGTGATGGGCTCTGCTGCCGGCGCGTTGGGTCTGACCATTTTGGTCCTCATTATTACATTTTTCTGTTCCGTATCAGTTACCGTTGCTGCTTCCCGCTCCACGTGGGCCTTCGCTCGAGACAAGGCCATTCCGGTCTCAGGACTTTGGAGCCGTGTTGACGCGAAACATGGTGTTCCAATTTGGGCGCTCTTCTTGACAACGGTAGTGCAAATGCTGCTTGGCTTGCTCAACCTTGGCTCCTCTTCAGCATTTGTAGCCTTCGTGGCAGTCGCTGTTATTGCTCTGTCCGTGGCCTATGCAATACCGATTGCCATCAGCATGTGGCTTTGCCGAACAGAGGTCGACGCGGCACGATGGACAATGGGTCCCAGACTGGGATGGCCGGTCAATGTCGTAGCTGTTCTCTGGATTGCGTTTCAGTCTGTTCTGTTTTCCATGCCCCAGCTCCTTCCTGTTACCGAGGTCAGCATGAACTACGCGAGCGTGGTGTTCGTGGGTCTCACGGTACTCAGCCTGGCTTGGTATGGCGTGTATGCGCACAAGGGTAAGTGGCAAATTCCATTGGCACCATGCCCGATGCGAAAGCAAGAGAAAGAGGACAAAACAAGCACAGAGCCGAGATCTGGGAATCATTGCGTGAGTCTGATCTGTTTCTCAGTATACCAAGGCCCACCGGAGGCAGACGGGCTAGCGGCACAAAGGTGATCACATGGAAGCAATCGACAAAAAAAGGCCTGGCACTTGACTGGAATGTGGGTTGAAGTGCGTTGCGCGGAATGTCGAGCGCTGAGTCCGCAATGCACGAGCGCGACTAAAGCAGCGTGGGGCTGTCAGGGGCTCACTCACCATACCCATCGCTCCTTCCGTATGAGCCCAGGGGTCGGGTCACTCACGCAGCCCATGCTCGGCTGCCTGGCTCGACGAAAAAGACCTGAACCCAAAACGATTTGAATTTTCTGTGACTTCCGAGCATCGTTTTGGCCAAGTCAAGCATGTCAACTGCAATACATATTTTGACGGCGTTGATGGCTGAAGATGGAGCTGCACTCAGGAGATGATCTGATCTCACTGAAGGAGTCCATCCAGGGCCACTACTCGCCGTCTACCGAGAATCCGCCCTCGATCATCAACGCAGATGAGTACGCACGATGGAACGGTCTGACCCAAAACAGTCTTGCTTTCGACTGGCAGCAGTTGGTCTGCGATGATCACGCCATTGCCTCTACTGTTGCCGACCTCGAGCCGGGACATCTCATCGAGGAATGTCAGCTACAAGAATGCCTCTTTCGAGCAATAATCCCCGTCCCAGAGCAATGGCAAATGCCTGCTGCGTCACTGCAGATTCTCCAAGTCGTCTGCGCCAGGACTGCCGAAAAGGAGCTGCGAGAGCTGTCATCACAGCAATGTTTCGACCAAACTCTCAACTGGAAGAGCCTGAAACTCGAACTACCCGCGCTCCGCAGTGATCATGTCACCGACTGTCGTCGCCTGACACAACGAGTGACAGGCTTCCTGCGCGGATCCTTGCCAGATCACCGCCTGCCCCTTCACCCGGTTGACGTATCGAAGGGAGAGGGACTAGAGTTTCCCAAATCCATGACCGAGAAAGACGCAGAGCGGATAAGGAGCATTGAAGACGAGAACCTGGAAGTGGCCAGAGACACGATGGTGTATCTGGCGCATAGTGTGAAACTGGAACTGTCAGACAATGAGCGGCAGAATCTAGTCGACAGCTCCTCGACGTACCGAGCGGTGTGTGCCTGCTTTCGCTGATATCTCGCACGCAGATGACTGACATTACGCCCAGGTCGGAGCGAGAGAGCACATAACACCGCCGTTGAGTCCCATGAATGAACGGAGCCCAGAGTACTTCGTCCCAGACGACACATCTTGCGTGTTACCGGAACCCTCTGAGCCCAGCTCCAGACTCAGCGAAGACGTTGAGGCCGCCGAACAAAGGATCTTTGAGACCGAAGACAAGTTTTGGGCGGACGTGCTGGAGAATGACAACTCACCGGAACGATACGACGAGCTTGATGTATCGGTCATGATCAAGGCTGGAGAACTCCGAGCACACATCCCATCGTCAGCCGCGCAGCCAATCTCCCGGGATTCCAGGGTCGATGTTCCCTTGTTGCCATGCAGCGACCAGAGCGACAATACCATGCAAGACACAAGGATTCTTGCTTCGGATGACTTGGTCCAAGCAAAGGAGCTGATAGTCAGCAGTGACACGCTGTCAGGTTCAGATGGGCCAACGGGCCAGCTTGTCGCCTTCTTTGTCGAGAAGGCGGCCAGCGTGATGAGGTGCGCGGAGCAAGAGAAGCTCCAACCTCTCGACGCCACATCCAGGGTGTCCGTTCCTATACTCGACTTTGCGGTCCCTGTTCCTGACTGGGATCAGCGTCTTTGGGAGGCCAAGACCATGTTTCGGTGGATTCAGAAGGACGTCGATGTCGACTGGCAAGGTCCAAAGTGGGTACACAACAGAGCGGCCGAGCAGAGAATGATATGGACGCCACTGGCCCACATGAAGGAAAAAAGCTTGGTGTCGGAGCAGATTGAGACCGAGATTTCGATACTGGACTCGTTTCTCGGCAGAAGTCGGGACGAGGAGGTTCTTACCAGCTCGGATTTTGTCTACAAGCGCCCAGGCTTGGCAATATTCTATGTCGGAGAGGATGGGGACGATGACGAGGAATATCTTTCGCCACTCGACCCCCCAAGGCATGTGTCAAGCAACCAATCTCAAACGGACAATTGGGGCACGACGGTTCCGTTCCAGAGCGAGTCGAGTTCCCCTTTGCGAAGCAGTGCCCCAAGCACTGCTCCCAATTCAGCACCGTTTCCCCCAGACTTGAAGTCTCTTATCAGCGGAGGAAAGGTCCTCATAGACAAGACCCTTGAGGAGAGACACCAGAGTCGAAAGCGCAACTGGGCGGCGGTATCCACTTTCGAGCTGTCTGCAACGGACATCATCGACTCCGCGTTGGTCCCATCAACCAACGTGCTGCGAGGATTCATGGACGAGTACACAGATTTCGCGCCACTCGTGGAGAACTTTGTCGAGATGAACTTCCCCAAGAAGCCGAAACTCACTCACAGCCCCTTCTTCGCCTCAGCCAAGACAGCAGCACCCACAGCCCGCTCGACAGCAGACGACGCAGCGAAAATGATGCCTCCGCCTCCCAAGGCAATTCCCGCTCTAGCACCGGATATTACTCTCCCTGACACCCCTCCCCGAGTCGTCATGTCCTCCAGCACGCCTCCACCTCTCACCCAACACCTCGAGAAACTCCTCCCCGGCATCGAAATCATCCGGCGCAACCCCACCAGCCACCGACCACCACACTGGTTCCCCGGCATGCGCGCCCCCAACCTCGACGAGGCGGACATCGTCATCTCCCCAGCAACCGGCATCCTGCTGACGACCATGATCCAGCTCCGGCAACGACCCGTCCCCGGAGGCGGCGGGCCGACCATCGCAAGCAACACAACCACCACCAGCTTCTACCACATCGTAGCCAACGTCGCAACCCGCCACGAGCGCCTCGTCGTGCTAGTCTCCGAAGGCAACAGGCACAGCGAGACAGCCAGCCCGCTAGCGGCGGCGGATGCCCGCGCGCTGGCTGAGTTCCAGGGTTTTGCTGCGGGGTTGCGCACGGCGGATGTGCGCGTGGCGTACGTGGCTGGTGGGATTGAGACGCTGGCGCGGTGGGTGGCGGCCACGGTGTGCACTCATGCCGGGGAGGTGGGCGAGGCGTTGCGGGATCTGTTGTTGCCCGTCGAGACGTCGTGGGAGGTGTTTCTGCGCCGGGCGGGATTGAATGGTTTTGCTGCGCAGGTGGTGTTGGGGATGCTCAAGGTGCCGGATGAGGGGCCTGCGATTGGAGGTGGTGGTGGGGAGGGGAGGGTGTTTGGGCTGCCGCTGTTTGTGATGATGTCGGCGGAGAGGAGGTTTGAGTTGTTTGAGGAGGTGTTGGGGGGAAGAAGGGTGCTGGAGCGGGTGAGTGCGGTGCTTGATGAGCCTTGGGGGCAGCCTGCGGTGGGCGAGGAGAGCTTTGGCTTTGCAATGCAGCCCGGTTTCGGTTAAGATGGCGGCGGGAGGCCAATGTGGATGATGTGATCCATGCCAACAAGCGTGGCACGGCAGTTGCATGTTGGAAACAATTGCTTCCTCTGGAAAGACGTTGCTATGAAGAATCTGGCAGACTTGATGGTTAGCACTTAGAAGCAGACAACAGGCTGTTGCTCAATACCTTATTATGGCGCGTTCAAACTCACAGAAGCACTCGTAATTCTGCGACGAGGGATCATGTTCCTGGTTTGCAAGATACACCTCTCACGGCTCGGCGTCGCCGTCTTCAGGATTTGCTCGCTCGGTCTCCGACGAGCTGCTGGATCCCAAACTCCAGACCTTAAGACTCGTCTCTTGCACCACCACACGAGACTTCGGGTTGCGTCGTCGCGTCGTGCTCGCCTTCGATCCAGATCCTTCCGAGCTCTCAGAGCTGCCGTCGCTGTCGTCATCCGCAATCTTCCACGACCCGGAGCAAGTTGCAACCACCGACCCGCTCATATGCATCGCTACACTCCCCACCGCCGAGCCATGCGCCTTCCAGTCCCACGACGGCGCAACCGCACCCTCCTGACTCCCCACCCCTTCCCAAACCACCACCCCACCATCCTTCGTCCCCGCCCACACCTCGAACCCACCAACCTTCCCACTCCCTGAAAACACATCACAGCTCAGCCGCTGGTTCGTCCTCCCGTCCCTGCCCTCCAACCACCCCAGCAATTTATGCGTGCCCCGCACATCATACACCAACAACCCCGTCGCGCCGCGCTCATTCACGACCAAATACCGCCCGCACGGCGACCACGCCGTCTGCACCACCCCCTTCCCACCCACTCCCGCCTCCCCCGCCGCGCCCGCCACCCCCCACGTAGCCACACACTCCCCCCCACTCCTCAACAGATCATACAATCCCATCGACCTAGTCCACGTCCCCGCCGCAAGCAACCCCCACCCCGCACTGCCCCCACCACCACCACCACCCCCATCCTGAAGCTGCTCAAAAACGACCGGCTGCGCCGCCAGCGCAGCGACGGTGCCGCGCATGCCGACGCCGCCGCCCTTGGCGAGGTGGCGCGCGGAGGGGATGGTGGGGACGGAGAGCAGCGGGGCGGAGGGCAGGGTGGTGTCGGGGCGGGAGACGTCGAAGAGCGCGATGCGGTTGGTCGTGCCGGCGATGAAGTGCGTTCCGGGGGCGGGCCAGATCAGGGAGGCGATGGGGAGGTAGGCTTCGGTCTCGGTTTTGATGAGGCGGAATGCTGCGAGGGGGGGTGGTTGGCGGGGAGTGGAGTGGGAAGAGGACGGGGAGGGGGGTGGCGAGGAGAATGAGGAGGAGGATGAGCTGTCGTCATCGTTGGAGTCGGAGGAGGTGGGGGAGGAGGGGGAGGATGGGATAGAGGAGGTGATTGATGGTGATGAGGGTGCGGATGGAGACGGAGGGAAGGCGTGGTGCAGGTGGATTGGGTGGTCGGTGCTGGCTGTGAGGAGGACCTGGGTGGCTGGGTGCTCGAGGGCGAAGTAGGGGCAAGGGGCAATGGCGCTGGTCGGCTCGGGGAGGGCGAGCGTGGCGTTGGCGGTGAGAGTTACGGGGGATTGGCGAGGTTCGAGTAAAGTCTCCGGCAGCACGAAAGTGCAGATCCGGTTGGAGTAGGACGAGGTGAACAGTGTGGTGCCATCAGCGGACCTGGGCTGTCATTAGCATGCGAGAGCCAGAGGAAGCTGATGTGATATCAGGCATACCATTGTACGCTTTTGAAGAACGAGTCTCGACTGTGGGTTCTTCTCTTCCTGGGAGGCAGTCGTCCGTTGGGGTTGGTCGTGGATGCCACAAGGTTGACCGAGGGCAGGTCCATCATCAAGAGGTGGTGTCTTGGTCGAGAGAGTTTGCTAAGATCTAAGATGCTTCGCCACACACATTCCTCTCATATCGAAGACAACTCTGCCAAAAAAGAATGCTGGCGTCAATCAGAATCGGCTTTGATATTAAGGTTCGGTGTATCAAACCACGGCGGCAAGCCCAGCAGGCAATAGAGTGGGTCAGGGCAGCTCCAGTTATCGCCCCACATGCCGTTAGGCGCTGCCCAGAACTTGGCCTGCTGAGCCTGCTTGTACAGTGCCCCCCTGAACCACCATATTCCAACTGCCAGTTCTCATCATAAGGCCAACCTACTATTACTGTGTGCTTGAAAGCGGCTTGGAACACTCCCGGCTTCGCTTGAGGAAGTACGGGCTCACCAGAGCCGGAAGCGAACGAATTGATACTAAATTAAGGTTCCGAAGTTCTGAGAGAAGCAGACTCTGTTTGCTGAGACAGACAATACTGATGATACTCAAGTAGACACATCAGCCAAATGCGACCTGCATTCTGTTGCAACCACTCGACGCCCAAGTCGCCGTCGCCAAATATATATACGCGCCGCATTGGAAGAGAGTATCGAACCCCTTTGTTGGGGCAGTGCATGTAACAAAGCCTGTCACCATGTCGGGTGTGCAGTCAACAGCCACGTCGCCATACGCGACAGCGGTGGGGACGGACTCGACGTAGAGGACACCGACGAGTGCGCTGCTGGCGTGTACAAACAGCTTCTGCATCGCGTCGGACGCCAGCGAGGGCTGGCCCCCATCCGTCGGGATGTTGAATACGACGCCGGGGTTGGTTTGGCTCCATTGGATGTAGCCGCCAACCAAGGTCAGGTGGGCGCCTTGGCGGGGGCCTCCCTGGATGACAAGGGAGGACGTCTGTGTCGGCGCCACGGGCGTCGTGGTGGACGTCACGGTGCTGGTGGTCTGGAAGATGCCCGTCGTGGTCGACGTGACGGTCGTCGTGGCCGGCTCGACGACATTGCTCGTTACGACCACGGTGACGACGGAGACGGATGTCGAGGGGATGACGGTGCTCTCGGTGATCACCACGACAGAGGTCGAGGTGGAGGGCGGCTCACTGACGGTCGCGGTGCTGCTGATGGCGTAGATGCAGGAGCAAGCCGAGGAGTACTCCCCCGGGCTAGCGCAGTTCGGCGCGAATGGGTACAAGGCGGGCTGCGAGGTGGTTGTGGGTGCCGCTGAGGTCGAAAGGCTGGATGCGGTGGGCTTGCAACGGCCTCGTTTCTTGAGGTCTCGCTTCTTCTGTGTCGGCGCAGCTCCTGCAGTCACCACGGCGGTGACAGTCTCGACATTCGTGGCGGAATACTCAGTCACCACCTCAACCACTTCCGCGTACGACGTGGATGTCTGGTAGTATGTCGATTCGATCGTGCTGACAGAGACGACGATGTCGGTGTAGGAAACCGTCGCCGTGCTGGTGGCGAAGACAACATCCACAGGCGACCTGACACTCGTTAAACCCCTGCAGCCATCATTCAAGAGCATGCGACTTACACAGTCGAGGTGCTCGGTACTCCAAACATGGACGCACAGGCGGAGTACTGTGCTAGGGGATTGTTGTCGACATGGCCGACAACTTGCTGTAGGCACTGGCTCGCCGCACACAGCGGGTCAAAGGCGTTAAACGGCACAACCGCTGGCATATTGACCAACGGAACTTTGTAAACGAGCGGAAGTCACGGCAGGTAGTCTAGCAGCCACAGAGCATGAGTGGAAGAAGGGGGTTGCAGAAGATATTAAGCACCCCAAGGATTTACCTAGTGACCA
The DNA here is from genome assembly GCA_023628555.1 of Chaetomiaceae sp. R4402. Lineage (NCBI taxonomy): Eukaryota > Fungi > Ascomycota > Sordariomycetes > Sordariales > Chaetomiaceae > Chaetomiaceae sp. R4402. The sequence goes on along the minus strand of JAMAKO010000066.1, from coordinate 75,490 downwards.
TGCGACAAGGACGCTGCCCGGGCCTCTAGTTCGTCCCGACACATTATCCATCTTGGATCGCTGCATTCCATGTCCTTGAACAGGAAGAGAATCTCCGCTAGCTCGCTGTCGTGTTAATAGTTCCCATTCTAGCCTGGCATAGGCCAGCTAGCCGAGGTCTCTAGCTGAAGGTCACAAAGTCTGGACCTGACCAGGCAGGGGAGGCTAAGGTTACTTCGGGCTCAGCTCAGCTCAATCAACAGAGATCGAGCCCGTTCCAGTTCTCCGGCCGTCGGTGCGCCAGGATGGGCCTGCATTGTTGTTGACCAGATTTGGAGAACAGAACGAAAGATTCGCGGGCAGACCTGAAGTGGGCGATGAAGCGATGGGAATTGCCTGGTACAACCAGATCGGTGGGACGGAAATGCCGTGTTTCGAGCGTCGCATTTCTCCAGTCTCCAGAACGATGCGCCCTCTGCCGTCCCACGTGTTTTGCCTGCAAGTGACCCACTTCGCCCCAACCCGCCAGGAGCTTGGTCCCCATCCAAGCGTACCTTCCCTGGCAGTGGGCTCACGGTCATCACGACCTCCAATTCCAACGCTCGACCTCGAGCTTCCGTCTCGACGAGCACGCGCCGCGCTTACAAACAACGCCTTTCCTCCCGCGACATCATTGCTCTTCGTCAAGATGGACGCACTGCTAGTCGACGACCGCTGTGAGGAGCTCCGCGATCTGAGCATCGTCAACCTCATCGTCTCCATGTACGACCGGCCAGACCCATCGCGCATATCTTCTTCCCCCTACTAACAGCATTGCAGCGTCATCGTCATTGGGATGCTCATCAGCTACCTTCCCCAACACGCCCGCATTATCAAGCGCCGCACCTCCGAGGGCATTTCGCCCTATTTCGTCCTCCTCGGCACCACATCGGCGACGTCGGCCTTCGCGAACATCCTCCTTCTTCCCAAGTCTCGCCAGGACGTGGCGTGCTGCAAGGAGCTCGAGACTTTCCACTGTGTCGCCGGCCTGCTTGGCATTGCTCAGCTTGGTGTCCAGTGGATCTGCTTCACCTTCATGTGAGCGAACCTTGAAGGCTGGGATGGTTTCCCTGGGCAATTTCCACTGACCCATCATGCACGCTAGTTTCGTTCTGTTTCTCGTCTTCTTCCGTTACAATAACACTGTCGACGATGCCGAGAACGAAGATTTGGCTGCAGACCAGCCCAGGTGGCAGACGGCATTGCTGGTAGCGTCGCTGACGCTGCTGCATGGCCTCGCCGTCATCGTTATTACGGGGGTGCTGTCGGCGGTAGCCAAGGAACACCTCGCGGTGTGGGCGAACGCGCTCGGCATCATGGCGGCTCTTCTCGCGGCCGTGCAATACATCCCGCAGATCTGGACCACCTACCACCTCAAGCACGTCGGCAGCCTCAGCATACCGATGATGTGCATCCAAACCCCCGGCGGCTTCGTCTTTGCCGCCAGCCTGTTCGCCCGGCTCGGCTGGGCCGGTTGGAGCTCGTGGGGCATCTTCGTGCTGACGGCCACGATGCAGGGCGTGCTGCTCTACCTGGCCATCTACTACGAGGTGCGCGCGCACGCCGAGACCCCGAAGCCGCCGCCGCCCATCCTGGGTCGCACGCCGCACCCGCCAGCGAACGGCCTAGACGACGAACCCGGCCGGTACACGTCGCACCCGGAGATCTACGCGAGAACACAGAGCGATTTGCAGACCATTATGGACCGCCAGGAAAGCGATGCCGCGACTGATACGACCCCACTGCTGCGGCCTGGCGGCATTGGGGATCCGAATCGCAACTACGATACCAACCGGGGCTAGGTCAACCGGGAGGACGTGCCATACTGAGGGTAGATTGTTGACCATGTCGTCTACGTAAAATGAATCCTCGTTTTCGACTTCAGAGCCCCGCATCACATTGGCAGATTGGGGAACATGTAGTGGGTTTATTCAGCCATCTGTACCTTGTGACTGTGCAACTTCGGAGCCGGGAAGGTCTAGCATCGTGGGTATGCGTCGCTCTGGTATGCTTGGCGCTAGAGAAACGCACAGCTGACACTCGAAGGTTTAGGATTGCGTACTGTGGGAAGCATCTGACCCGCCTCTCAACCTCAGTGAAACTCTCCAAGCCAGCCGAGGTAGACTCGGTCATCACCATACCGCAAACGCTTTCATTTACATCGCGCTGCACTTCGGAGGCAGACATCTGCGCCAGCTCGCGCTGCCCTTTGCTAAACGTTCCCTTAGGCTTCGCTCTTGCATGCTTCTTGGTCAGGAGCATGGGAGAACAACAAAGCCGGGGTAAACAACGGCTTTGCCGATGTCAGGGGAACCCCCAGTTTCTCAATCAGATCATTTTCTGGGGAAGCCTGTCTGCAGGGGCCATGCGTTGCAGGGATGGAAAGATGTGCCGTGCTGCCATGCGACTTCATCTTGGCACTACCTTCTGGAATGCCCAATGGTGACCGCAAGAAGCTGGCCAGTTCCTGCAGGTGCACGAGAATGCGACGCAGCGTTACTTCATAGCAGCAGCCCCTTCTGGACGCATTCTTGGACCATCGACTTCGGGCAATATCCTCGGTCAGGCGTTCCGTTCAATTCCTGTTGGGCGGCAACACACATCAAACTGGACTCGATATTTGCCAGCCTCTGTCCGCGACCGGGACGCCGGGCATTTTCATGGAGACAATTTTCCGGTTGGAGAATTGTCGTTGAGGGGCCCGGTTGCTCTCCGGCAGAGATGCGGCTGCTGCTGGCTGTATTGTTGATCACCCATCCTGGAACGCGACACTCGAGCCCCTTTCGAACTTCCCGTCCATGCACCACTTTACCCGCCACACACGATGCTCTGCCGAGAATCTTCGGATGCCATCGTGCAGCCACGAATCTGGATGGCTTCGTCTGATCCATGGGGCGCATGCCGGACTGCACCGCTTGGCTTCCGGCAAGCATGCAGACGATCAAGTTCTCCGTGCGGCGACTGATCAGCCGGCCGACTTGATATGGCGTGAGGGCACCTCCATCGCGATGGGCATGGCCGCCACTGCCGTATCTCATATAATTGTTTCCCCCGTCGTTGCCGTCGGAATTTATTCTTCTCCCTGCAAAATCTCCGATTCTTTTCTTGTCTTTGTGATCGTAATGTTTGTTGTTTAGTTCACCCTTCCTATCGTGACCGTCATATGCCGCCTTCCTCCTCTGACGCCTTCTGCATCGACACCAGCAGGTTTGGTCCAACGATGCTGCCAGAGGAACTGGCCATGGCCGAGAGCGCTAGAGTGCTTCGGAGGCAGAGCCGGACACCCTGTCCCGGCGGGAATGGGACCACCATCGGCACGGCCCAGCCGTTCACAGTCCTGTGCAACACAGATGTCGGAGGAGACGTCCTTGCCAAACCAACTGCCACCGACATTGGGGCGTGCGCCGACCTGTGCTCGTCCTTCCATCCAAAATGCGAGGGCGTCTCGTTCGACAACGGGCGCTGCTTTCTGAAGTCCGGGCTACGTTCCGGCGCGCAGCGCCCATCGCGCCGGATTGCGTCGGCAGTCGGCCAGTTCCCGGGCGCTATCTCGAACTGCCCTACGCTGAGCGGGGCGCTGCAGACGCTGGGGACGACCTTCACCACCATGTGCGGCTTCGTCATCGACGGCAACGACATCACGCAGAACTTTGCGCCCACCTTCCAGAACTGCCTGAGCCAGTGTGCGTCAACGTCAGGCTGCGCCGCCCTTTCGTTCGACCCGGGCCAGACCCTCGGCTTCAAGAACTGCTACCTCAAGACGACCGTTACCAACTCGAGCGCCGTCGTCGCCGACCAACGCACCGACTCGGCCATGGTCTCCGTCGGCGTAGCTGACTCCGCCAGCGACCCTTCCTCATCCTCTTCCTCCCCACCGCCCGAAAGCAGCTCCGCATCGACGTCCGACCCCGCAACATCCACCTCCACCTCAGGAGCCGGCGTAGCAATCCTCCCCACCACTACCACCTCCACCTCAGAATCAACAACCGCCACCAGCGGCGCCGTCTTCTTCATCCCGCCCGGCGGCACCCCCGACACCACCACCGCCGACCCCGCATCCGCCCTCTCCCCCACGTCAGCAGCACCAACAGTTGTCACCACCGGCACCCTCCTCCCCGCCAACGCCAACGCCACCGCATCGCTCGCTAACACCGCCACCACCACCACAACCTCACTCCCCTTCTTCTTCCCCCACCCAACCACCACCCCGCTCCTCTCCTCCTCGGCAGACTCCTCCGCCAACAGCGACACCAACGGCCCGGCGTCCATGGCGTGGGTGGCTGCGCCCGTGGTGGGCGGCGCGGCGGCCGTGGCGCTGGTCGCGGTGTCGTTTGTGCTGTTCCGCCGGCGGCGGCGGCGCCGTCGCGGGGATGGGGGTGAGGGAGAGGTAGAGGGGTCTTCTGGTGAGCAGACGAGGAAGTCGGGGGTGGTCGGGGGTGGTGGTGGTGGTGGGTTGGCGGTGATTGAGTCTCGGATGGGGGGTGGGATGAGTTTGAGGAGTAGTTTTGTGCACCTGTTGATGGGGAGGCAGGCGGGGATGGAGAGGTTGGAGGATGGGGATGTTGAGGAGGGGGGGAAGGGGATGGGGCAGGGGGCTAGGGGTGGTGGTGAGGAGGTGGAGAAGAAGGGGGGGCAGGTGCAGGTGCAGGTTGAGGAGGTTAAGGGGGCTGGTGAGGAGGGAAAGGGTGAGGTGAAGGAGACGGCGAAGGCGGCGGAACAAGTCAAGGAGGGTGCGGCGTCGTCGTCGCCGTCGCCGTCGCCTGCTGCGGTGGGGAAGGATGAGAGGCCGCCGCTGAGGAAGAGCCTTAATGGGCTGGGCCAGAACAGATGGTCTTGAATGAGGACTGGCGCGGAAACAGGAATTTAGAGGTTACGTCGTGAAGAGTGCCTGAGTGGGGATTTCGTGGGAAAAGGAGTAGGGAGTTTTGGATGTGCGTGTTGTATGTAAGGGGAAGCGGGGAATTTGGATGATGTTGGAGTTTGGAGGGCTAGCTTCCAGATACCATCACAGCGTGTTACCTTGAATACACCCCTTTGGATCGAATCATACCTCATGCAATTACACTCCGTCCAGTGAGGCCATTGCCAAGCTGATGATTCACTTACACGCCGAGCACGCTTACACGGTTCAAGCGGAAGCCCCACTTGGACCGCCTTCCGCATTGAGGACGCAGGGGCCTTGAGCCGTCAGCTTCTTGGGGCGTGCCTGCGCTCAGCGTGCCATTGGTCCGTACCAGGGATGCAATCGATAGCGTTTGGGTGTGTGTCATGCCGGCGATGACGGCGACAACCGGCGATAGCACCTTCCACCTTCCACCCCTCACCTCAACCTGTCCCTTCCGCTTCAGAACAGTGCGCCGGCCAGGGAGGAGAGACGACGCGAGTTTCCTTCTTCTGTCTTTTCCTTTCTCCCTGTGTATCTCTCTTCATCTTCACTCTCGCCATACCTAAGAATCATCACCTTCTTCTCCTCACTCCGCAGGAGATAGGCGCAGATCCACACCTTGCCGAGACCGTGGGGACTCCTTCGCCACTTAACGCGGTCGCGCGGCCGACACGCTTCTTCAGCCCGTCCAGCTTTTGTGCTCCTCGTTGTACGGCACCGATCTTTCTTGTACAAGTACGATCTGTGAATCAATGGCCATCACACATGCTCCGGTGGGTTCCAATGAGGAGGGCGACGAGCACCACTCGCACGAGCCGCAAGGACCTCAGCAACCCCAGCCCGCGCACCCACCCCACCCGTTGCATCAGCACTCGTTCTCCAATGCCTCGACTGCGAGCCTCGACATCGAGTCTTGGGTGGTGGGCAGTCTGCAGCATCTGAACGTTGCGCCCATCGCCCGCGGCACCGGCAATGCGCTGTCCATCCCCCTCGACGGCGACCACAATGCGGATAACGGCGCCAGCGCGCACATGAGGTTGCGCGGGGTCGCTTTTGGTGGCACCGCCGATGCAGCTCAAGGCTTGAGCATCGCCCCGCCACGCCGGCCGCCCTCCCGCCGGGACAGCATGAGGAAGCGCGATGCGCTGCTCAAGGGTAAAGAGGGCAGTCGGCAGCGGCGGCGCTACGAGAACGGTAATACCCCTCTTCTCCCCTCATTGAACCTCTCAACGCAGAGCCTCGAACCCTTGAGAGCAGACGTTCGCTAATTTTAATCCCATCTTGCGCGCGCGGACCAGATCGCCTCATGAACGTCCCCAACGTGCAGCCACCGCTGCCATCCGACTGGCAGATCCGACCGACCTACCCCGTCCTGCCCCCCGTCCAATACCAGGTCGCGCACCACTGGGAGAACGGCGTGCGTGAGCGCGTCGAGGCGCAGCACCATCGCAACTCGACCCTGCAGGCCGCCGGCGCCCACATTCAACGCGCCCTGCGCGCGGCGGCGAAGCGCATACCGGCGCTGCCGTCCTGGGTGCGTGGCGTGGAGGAGCCCGTCCGTCGGTTCCTGGTCGAGCATGGCCAGGCTGTGGTGGACCCGCTCACCTCGGCGCAGGATGTGGGAGCGAGCAGCGACGAGACGGATTCTGAGGACGAGGAAATCGTGTTTGTGGGCCGTAACGGTGCCACGCGCGACGGCAAGCCGTGGAAGCCGGCCCGGAGGCAGGTCGCCGGCCAGCAGGAGCAGGAGCGTGGCATGGTGCTGGAGGAGATGGACGATGCGGCCGGGGGAGCGTTTAAGTTGGTCCATCTCTTACCTTACGTCTTCTTTCGTCTCTTTATTCCCCTGTGGTTCTCTTTGTTTCCCTCCGTTCTGATACACCCGCCCACATCATAATTACTCACACTGGCGGCTTGCTTCACAGGCGTTGGCTCACGCACTCCATCTCGGATTACTACGGCCTCGACTCCAAGTCGGTCATGATTGGCAATCCCGCGCGGCGGGTCATCTACGTCGGCGTCAAGCACACGCTGCAGGGCTCCAGGCACAAGCCTGCGTTGCCGCCGCCCCTGTGGGAGATGTTTTGAAGGGTTTGTTTGGGTCGGCTTGGATTACCTGACAGACGACGGTGTCCTGTATCCTCTTTCGGCAGTACCTAGATTGGAGCATCTTCAGACGGCATCCTTCCACTTAGCGGATACAGACAGCGGATTATACATAGTACGACAGCACAGACAAGCGGACATTCAGCGTACACTTCTTCCATTCTGCAATGGCTTCTTAACCACTGTTCACAATGGGTCTGAGCATGACTTTTTCTTGAGCCTGCGATTAGCCGAGCCGGCAGTGTGGCCGTTGCTCACCCTCCTTTCCCTCCCTCGCTTACACGCCGGTCCTGATCGACATGTCGTTGCCGTGTCTCGGAGAATAGCCGCCGGCCGCGCTGGTGAGCGCAGACGTGTCGCATGCCGCCGGTTTCCTAAACGCTACAGCTGGGTGGCCGCGATGCCAAGCCGTGCCATGGCGGGCGTCGACTCCTGTCCTATGTAGGGTGTATCGTTGAGGTTGTCGCTGTCTGTTTTGCCCACTATTTGAATACTCAGAAGATTGGTACGGGTTTGCTGCTTACAGGTGGGTTTTGTTCCAATATTGTGTGACCTCGGAAGTTTACTGTTCAGAAGGCTAAACAGACGAACGGCTGCGTGGGACACGGCCTGGACTCCTTGTTCCCTGATCGCCTGGCTGGATGGCTTTCTGCTCACGACATGTTGGTGGCTGCCGTGACGGGGACGCCATGACTTTGGTCCACGCATGCTCGACCTCAGTCAAAGCCATGTTAACAATGGGTATTGTAGAATACCAAATATGCCGAAAATCAACCCTGTCCGCAGTCAACAATGAGACCCCGGGGCCAAAAACAACCCATTGATCCAGTGTAAGACACGTCGACAAGAGCCGGGCACATCACCGCCCCGATGTTCATCGCTTCTCTCCCCCCTCCCCCC
>JAMAKO010000066.1:0-67554 GCA_023628555.1 Chaetomiaceae sp. R4402 | reverse complement strand
AAACCGTCGTTGTCTGTGAACCGAACTCAACATGCTGCTCTTCCGATGACGAATACTGCACCTGCACCCTCTTAACCTTCAACACCATCCCCATTAATGTCCCACCCTGCCCTCCTCGTCCATCTTCTTCTTTACACGCCGCCACATTCTCTCCATCTTTCCCTCCCGACGAAACCGGCACAGCCCGAGGTGAACCATCATCACCCTGCACTGTGCGTTACATGCCACCTCGTCGCCTTCATCCTTGACCTCCGCTTCCCTCGTGGTCCACTCGCCCTCACCGCCACCAATGCCGCCGTCGATGCTCTTCTCTTCGCAAACATGCTTCTGCCCCGCTGCCTTGACCAAGAGAAGCGAGACCATGGAGGTCGGCAGCCGCACGTCCACGTTCAAAATCCCCCTTTCCCCCAGCTCGCGCACAATCCAAACCGCCTGGTCCAGCACGGCCTGCTACTGACTCCGGTAAGGGCAGTCCACGGACGCAGGCCGCAATGGCAGCGGATCTGGTCAGTGTGGCGCCAGTCGTATAGCTTGAGCAAGGCGGTCTTGGTCTGTGGTGGGCGACACGCGCCGTTGTTGCCAGAATTCGCTACTGGGCGGAGGCTGCTGTTGTCGTCGTTACAGCGTTCGGCGCACTCGTCAACTGCACTACCCGTGCTGCCCTCGCTGCCTGTACTGCTCCCGCTTCTCCAGCTGCACATGCTGCCCTCGCTGTCATCGCCGGCCGCACTGCCCCCCTCGTCGTCCTCGCAGAGAGTTCGGACAACCGTGTGGCAGGAGAGCGTCTAGGGTTTGTGCAGCCGTTTGATCCGCAATCTGATGGTGTTGTGCCGATCCGGGCCGCAGACTGTGAGCACGTCCCCCACTTCGAAGGACACTTGACAGGTCGTAGAAAGGAGTGCACTCGCCATGGTCTGCAAAGCTGAGCAGCGAAACGCTTAAAAGGGAGAAGGTCGATGATAGATGTGAAGGTAAGAGTCCATCATGCTGGGAGTGGTAAGCATCTGGTGGCGAGTCCGAATCCGGAGAATCGCAGCTTACCGTTTTACACCCTCTGCTTGACTGCAGCGGTATGCGAGAGACAGAAGCCAGTATGTGGGTGCAGGCGACGATGCAAAACGATGACAGGAGGCTGTTCCAGCTCACTGCGCAAAGGGGCGTCATGTCACGCTAAAGGACGGGAAGCTCAAGACCAAGACACATCTCGATTTCCAGGTAATTCTCAGGACCTCAAGAGTCTCATTCGCCAACGCCAACTCCCCTCCGCCCAGCAGCTCCTCTACCCCCTAAACCTAAACGCCAAGAGCCGAGTTGAACGCATCGGCGGCAGCCTGCCCCTTAGCGCCCGAGGCAGCCTGCGCAGCCTTCTGGCAAGTCTGGACGGTCGCAGCAGACGCCTTGCACGAGCTCTGCAGGCGCTGGCACGTGAAGTCGGCAATGATCTTGATGTTGAGCGCCGAGCCGTGGTTGAAGTCCTTCTGGTTCGCATTCTGGAAGCTCGCCTCCTTACGGCCATCGAGACCAGCAGCAAACTTGATGGCTGGGTCGCTGCAGGTGCCGAAGCTCTGGGCAGCGGCGCGGCGGGAAGGGGTCGCGCGGCGGGCCTTCTTAACGCCGGCGGCGGCGCGGCACTGGTCCTCCTGCGCGTCGCACTGGGCGGCGCCGCCCTGGATCTGACCCGAGTTGGCGGCGTTGGCGCACGCGTTCTTCTGCACGGCGCACGAGCGCTGGATGGCGGCGCCCTGGTTCTGGAAGGTGTCGCCCTTGACCGAGAAGGGGCGGGCCGCGCCGGCGGTGCTCTCAACCGGGGGCGCGGGGCCGCCGAGGGCGCCGGTGAAGGACTGGACGTTGACGGTACCGCTGGCGGCAGCATCGGCACCAGCGGCAGCACCAGCACCAGCCGTCGCGTTGGCAGCGGGCGCGGCAGCAGGCGGGGCGGCAGCAGCGTTGCAACCTTGAAGACGTCAGTCTCATGTCACTTTTGAACGAAAACAATGGTCATAACATACCAGCGCCAGCCTTGGCACCCTTGTTACCCTTGCCCTTCTTGCCGGCCTTGCCGCCGTTGCCAGCCTTGTTTCCATTGCCGGCAGCAGCACCAGCACCGGCCGCGGCAGCCTTGATCTCGGCCTCACTGGCGGCAGGAGTGAGAAGGTTCTGGGAGACAATGCAGCCCTTCTTATCGTTCGCATCATCACAAGTCTTGCCCTTGGCAGTCGGATCACCGATCTAGTTCAAGTCAGCATCCACCGAACATTCAGCTGCCGATACGAGTTTGTGACATACCTGGCCAGGAGGGAAGGTAGCGCTCTGGAGCGCGAGAAGGGGGTCGGCACCGATCGAGGCCAGCTGCTTCGCAACTGCCAGCTCGATGTCCTTGTTACCGGACGCCGCGGAGGAGGCAGGGTCCTGGTGCTGCTGGATGGCAGCAATCTCGGGGTTGGTGGCGGTCTCGTTGCAGGAGACGCTGGCCAAGCCAACACTGCCCGTGTTGCGCTCGAGGGCGCGGAACAGAATGGCATTGGCCTGGCCATTGAGGTCGCCGGCGGCCTTGGAGTTGGTGAAGGCCTGGTCGGCGACGATCTGCTGCAGGCAGTCGAGGTTGGCCACGTTCGGGGCGCCCTCGGCGGCAGCCTTGTTGCCCAGCAGGGCAAAGACGGCATCCTGGATCTTGAGGGGGTTGTTCAGCTGCAGAGCAGTGTTGACAACGTCGAGGATGGCCTGGTGCGAGTGCTCCTGAGGCACCTCACGCTTCGCCAGCATGCCGTAGAAGGGCATCTCGCGGGCCGAAGCAGCGCCCGCAAGGGCAACCAACGCAGTTCCGTACTTCATGATGTCGTAGAAAGAGTCGTAGCGATCGACGCAATGTGAACAATTGGCTATAAACGTAAAAAGAGGGCCGGCCTAGCGAAAGAGAAAGAATTGAAACAAATGAATGTCAAGAACAGCAAAAAGTTCACAGAACTGGAAAGAATGTAACTGAAGATGCAATGAGCGTGAGGAGAAGAAGAAACAAGACCCGACTTCGTGGCGTCGGTAGAGCGACTTATATGCGGCGCACAGGGTGGCGGCCCGGAGATGGGTACCAGGAGGTCTGACTGACAGGGCCCCGGGCGCGTCTCATGATGCGCTTGGATCCTGGAATCTCCGTATCCTCGTCAACGAGGCGCGTGCTGGAGATCAGAGGCAGCGGAGAAGGACAGGGGGAGCAGCCCCTGTCAACAGAGGACGACTGAGCCGTTCCCCTGGAAGCAGGCCGCCGGCAAGTCTAGGCTCCGGGGACGAATGCTCATCAAGGGTTGCGCAAATATGCTTCGTCCGCACGCTAAGGTTTTCTGTTGGCGGGACGGATCTTGGTGCCACTGTGTGACAGTCCTGCCCGGTGTTCGAAGCACTGCCTAACACGTTCATCCTTTGCCTTGGCAATCGCTGTAGTTTTCAAGTTGCAATTCTGATCCGGGCGGGGAGGTCTGTACAAGATCACCGTACCGAAAATGACATGGCGTTGGTTTTGGCCCGGTTGGCCGGCCGCTTGGTGACGCTGTTCACAATCGCTGAAACAGAGTTTTGAGGTAGCACGGCCTCGGAAAGGGCTGGTTCCAGTCACCAACCACCATCGCTAGCGCAAAGGTTATCAGACTCATCAGCCTGGTAGGACTGGCACGTTCTCAAAAGAAGGGTCCCGCCTTCCCTGGGAAGCTCTAGGTCGAGATGTCGCCTGGCGTGCCAACCCCAAAAGGAAGGCGTGGGGGGGGAGCGAGGGGGGGAGGGGGGTGCTGGACCTGGCAAGCCGACTTGCTGCACGTGGAAAAGTTTCTTACTGCAAGCCCCCGTCGTGCAGAGCAGGATCGAGCCTTGGATGCAAGCTTGAGACATGCTCTCGGGAACAATCAGATCAGACGAGACATGGCACGTCGCGCGTCTCAGCTTCCCCAGTGCCCTGGCAGGAGCCGCATGCAAGTGACATGGGGTTGGTGCCCTGTTAGCCAATGGGAGTGGCTGCCGACGCACCGCGGCTCGGTTAAGCGTTGCAGGGGCAGAGGGGCCATGCAAACGGCTTAACGTCGCCGCATAGCACCAGCAAGCGAGGCGGGCCCGTTTGACTGCGAACACTGCGAACTCCTCGTCCTGCCCTGGACTGTTATGAGTGTGTGCCCGGCCCGGCAGCCGGCTGAGGCGCTCGGAGAATTCTCCAAACGCAACAGGAGCCGCCGTTGCCCTTCGGCTTCCCCCTACTTGGAAGCGCCGGCTGCACCAGAACCAGTGGCTCAATCCGTCAGCAGACTCTCTGCTCAGCTCGATTCAGAATCACTGGGCGGGAGATGCTGGAATGGCTCGAAGATCAGACGAAACGAGATGAGCGAGCAAGATTGTTTGGGCTCATAGCCGTCATGATCGTCATGTGAATCCTATCCCCTGGCCGAGACACCGACGGGTCGGTTGGTTCCGATCCATGGGGACGGCGAGATAGCGTCACGGTAGGCGACTGCCTGAACATTAGGTTATTGCGGGAGTGTCCCGTGCCAAGCGGTGCTTTTCCTGGCTGCCGAATCGCTTCAGCGGATGTCTCTCCTGTGCGCCAGACAATTTTTCCCTCGACTCTGAGCAACGCGGCCAGGCATGATGAAATGGTTTCTGGACGCCTCCATCGTCATCGCGGTGGATGGCCGAGATTTAACAACCTCAGCAGCATCCTCAGATGCCTCGTGTACCTGATTAGTGTCCGTCTGCCATCAACCCACGACCTTACATACGGTAATCATAGCTATGGCGTCACCCAGTACCGCCCTCCCAGCTCATCCCGCCCCAGGGTATAGTCTCTAAATCTGCAGAGGGTCACCTCGGCCGGCGATCGCAAGCCCTACAAGCCGGGCGCATGACAGATGGGTAAGGCACACGGCGTGGCATCCGTCTCAGATCACCTACCTGCATAAACCTGTGTTGCTGTCGTCCCCATTACCCCAAATCCTGCTCGGGAGTCGTCATCTGAACAATGCGGCAATAAGATCAGCATACTAGAAATGCCGTTCTTGACTGGCATCAGACGGTCGCAGCGCAGGAAACACGCATCTACAACTTATGCGCCACGGAATCCTCAAACGCCACGATCGGCTGGTTCCGATCTGACTTCTGGTCAGAAGCGAAGACACAACCCGATTCTGAGATTTCAGGACATGGGACCGCGGCGAGGCTGTTTCGCCATGCCGTCTGACGGCTCGTCAAAAGCCAGTCGTTCGCTTCACGGTTCCCGGTAACACAGCTTGAACATCCCATCGGATCTCTCTTCCTGACGATATGTTACCCGGGTCTTCCTACAAAGATGAGCGCGCCTCAACCGAGAATCACCAGCGGCGTTACAGATCACCGCGTCGCACAACGCAATACCCAGCTCTGATCACACTGTTCTTGGCACGAATCCTGTCTTGTGTACAATGCAGCTTCAGATATGAGAACAAGTGTCTAGGTAGAGAGAGAGAGAGAGAGAGAGAAAAGGACCAGATAGAAAACTTGTGTGCCCAAGCTCAAGCAGCAGTCAGGCTTGCTCCGCGGTTTATGGTCTATGAGAGGGGCGCTTGCAAACCGGAAACCCACTGCGAACGCTCTCTATTTCGTTTCCGCCTAAACCTTACCGTCACTGTACTAATACACCCCCTCCTTCTTCCTCTTGTCTACCCGCTCTCCGTCCATCTAACCGACCACGAGCTTGCCGTCCTCGGGGAACTCGTACGCGGGGATCTCGAGGTTCAGCGGGGCGGGTCCTTTCCTGATGCGGCCCGAAATGTCGTAGTGGGAACCGTGGCAGGGGCAGAACCAGCCGCCGTAGTCGCCGGCCTCGCCGATGGGCACGCAACCCAAGTGTGTGCAGACGCCTGTTCGGACCCGTTAGCCCTGGGGGTCGTTTTCCCGACGCAAAATAAGGTCAAGCGTACCAAGCATGACAAGCCACTCCGGCTTCTGGACACGCTCCTCGTCCTTCTGGGGGTCTCTTAATGAGGCCACGTTGACGGCGTTGGCCTCGTCGATCTCGGCGGCGGTGCGGTGGCGGATGAAGACGGGCTTCCCGCGCCACTTGATGATGACCTACAGCAGATTGCATTAGCCATGCACGCACGCACACAGTCGTCTCTGCCAAGGGTCCCGGGAGTATCTTACGTTCTTGCCCTCGGGGATGGCGTTGAGGTCGACCTCGACCTTGGCCATGGCCAGGACATCAGCCGAAGCGGACATATTGACGAGGAACTCTGTTTTCGCACGCAACTTGTCAGCGTTCGCTCCAATTCCATTATCCGTCCCGCCACCACCACGTCAGCATCAGCACCCTCCAGCACCCTCCCCCAACCCCTCCACCAATTGCACACCCGACACCCAATCAACACCCAATTGACGAAGAGACAAGAACTCACGCTGAATAGTCGACTTCGCCCCCGCCGCCGAGATGGCGCCGAGCGTGCCGACCATGAAGTACGAAAACAGCGCATTGGCGCTGCCCGACTTGCCCTTGGACATGTACTTGGAAAAATCCGGCATGGAGGTGGTGCGGCTCTGGCCCTTGAAGGGGCTCTCGTAGCTGGACGAGGCAGCGTCACGAAGCGCGGGCGTCGAGCTGACGGCGCGCAACGCGGTCGTCGTCGTCGCTGCCGTCGTCGGTACTCGCCGCGCGAGGGTGCGCGTCATCGTCGCGAGGGGCGCCATTGTTCGGGTTCGGGGTCGGAATTGCTGGGTCAATCAGGCTGCGCTGGAAGGGGGATTGCCGTCGGTGCGGTCTCCGCGCGGGTGTGGGGGGGAAGCGGAGCGGCGAGCGTGCGGTGGTGGTGGTGGTGGGTGTTGTCGACGACGGCCAGGTCCGTGGATCTGAGGTTTTTCAGGAATCCGGAGGCGCTGTTTCTGGGCCGAAGCGATGGACGGGCTCCACATTTCTTGGCGTGGAGCTGCCCCGAGAGCAATCTGTTGCGGCCTGAGGCTGTCAATTTCAGGCTAATAGCCGGGCGCTGATTGGGCGCTGACCACTGCCTCCGGCTTCTCCCGCGGGTGCTTGGCAGCTGCCGCCATGTCGAACCATTGTGTCACATCCAGGATCACCATTGCCACGAGCAAGCAGTGGAGTGTGAAGAAGGCAATTGGCCCAGAAGAAGTTTACTTCGACGGCCCCGTTCTGTATTTGACATGACTCTAGGTAAAGTACTCGACCCACCCCGTCAGTGCATGCGCCGGAGCTCCTCGACGATGTTGCGCATGTCCTCGACGGTCGGCCCCAGGCCCTGGCAAATGGCTGCCTGCGTCGCCTCGTCCACGTCCAAGAAGCGCTCCAGCAACTCCCCGTCTAAGAACCGGAATGGCCCGTCGCCCTCCCGTTCCGCATTTCTAAACGCCCGGAAGGTCCTGAACTCAATGCCGCCCGCCGTCTTAATGACATCGGCCACCTTCGCCTGGAAGCGCAGCAGCAGGTCCTGTACCTGCGGCGCGACAGTGCCAAACATGTAGATGCCGCCCTCGACCTGTACCATTGAGCGTTAGCATGTAAAGAATTAACACCGTCCTTCACTTCCCGTGCCGGATTCACTCACCGTCCCCAAGAACGCCCTCGGAACCACCATCGCCCGGGGCGTCGTCTCCACCTCAATTGCCCTGATCCGGTTGACCATCTCCCCCAGATTCATCTCGCTCGTCACCTCCATCCGCTTCTTGTCCTCCGCCGTGACGCCCTCCAGATTCTTCCTCAACACCATCAGATTCCCCTGCGCGTCCGCCTCCAGCCAGCTGTCGTCCTGCACGTGCGCCACCGCCGTCGCCCACACCCCGCCAAAGTGCCTCGCCCGTTCCACCAACTGCGCCTCTCCTGCACTTCCCGCACCTCCCCTCCTCTTATTGTTGCTCTTCCCCCCATCTCCCGCACCTTCACCACCCCCAGCCCCCGCGGGCACAAACTCCACTAGCGCAATCGACTTCATCAGATCCGCCACGGCGATCGTATTCCCCCGCACGTACACCTCCGCCGGGTACGTCGACGGCCTGTACGACGCAAGACGCGTCAACTCGGCCGAGGTGCTCGACGTCTCCTCATACCGACACACCACCACCGTCTTGGTCAGTCCCGCCACAATCTTCCCGTCCTCCATGACCGCCAAACACCGACACGCGCCCTTCAGCTCATGACTCAGCACCACAAACGGATTCCTCTCCCCATCAATGCCCAGCACCACCAACCTCCCCCTCGCCTCCGTGCCCGCGCCCAGCTCCGGATCCGGCAGGTAGCTCGTGCCCACCAGAAACCGCTCGGCCGGCGCGCCGTAGGCATCGCGCAGCTCCGCGCGCACAACACACTCCACCAGCTCGGTGTAGCTCACCCCCCCAAGCGGGATGGCCTTCCCCACCCTATCAAAAATAACCTCATCCACCAGCTTAAACGAACTCTGCACCACCTCCTCGCCACCCACCAGCTCGCGCCGGATGCACCCGAGCCCGAATACCTTCTCTTTCGGCGAGTAGGCGATGCGGCGCACCATTTCGTCCATCTGCAGCGGCTTGACATGCGTGCGGCGCTCGCGGTCGATGTGGGCCAGTTTGATGTGGGTGTCGGTCGCGACCGCGATGCAGGCCGGGAAGGCGGCGGCGTCGAAGGGCGTGATGTAGGTTGCTTCCTCGGCGGTGACGGCGGAGTAGACGATGCGGCCCTCGGCGCCGTAGATCAGACTGGGGTGTTCGGTCGTGGCGAAGATGCTGTAAATCACTGGAGTGTCGTCTGGGGTTGGCTGGTGGTGGTGGGGGAGGAGGTGGAACCGTGCCTGGCGCATGCCCAGCACGACGCGTTTCTTGCCTGAGAGCGCATGGTCGGCGGAGATGTTGAAGGTGACCACGTTGCCGTCCTGCATGGCGACGAAGAGGGTTGGTCCGGAAACGGAGGGCGGGAGGATCTGCACGAGGGCGAGGTCGCGCGGGATGGAGGCGTCCTCGCTGGAGGAGCGGAGGGATTCGCCGTGGATGGGTTCCAGCGTGTGCATGTTGATGATGGAGACCGTGCCGGACGACCAGAAGCCGACTACGCCGACGTCGCCCGATGCCGGCGGCACGTGGATGCAGGCCACCTGGTCCTGCTGGCTGATATCCTTCTGGCGGATGACCTGTAAGGTGTGGGCTATGCGAAGCGATATTAGCTCGGTGCCGTCCACGGAGAGCAAGAGCCAGTGCGGGTTGGCGGATGCGTTGATGATGCTCTTCTCTCCGTCGGGCGTCCAAGATGCTATCGTGACGCCGCTTTCGGGGTCGAGGAGAGTCGCAGCTGCGGGCGTAACCTGGAGGAGCTGCCCGTTTGGTAGATTCGTAGCTAGTAATGTTTGCTGATCGAATGTCATCCCGGAGAAGGATTGTACCTCCTCGACTTCGCCTTGGGCGTCAAACCTGAAGACCCGTGTCTCGGTCAAGAACGATACGATCAAGGTGTCGGTCTTGGCAGACCCGTATGATGCGAGAGAGAACAGCCCCCGGCAGTGCTCCATGTCGGCCAGGATGCCGACGTCCTCGAGACCGACGCCGCTTCGCACGCTCCGCAGCGTCCCGTCTTTGTGTACACCGCTGCATGTGACGATGCGGGCCTGGCCGGACGAGTACTCATTCCCAAGCTGCCCCTCGTCTCCCCTGTTGCCCAAATCCATAATCTCAAAATCCAGGATTGGCCCAATGTTGGGGAGGGTCTGAAGGAGTTGCACCAGCGGGAGTTTGTCTTCCTCGGCAACGGCGTCATCTTGTTGGAAGTTGAGCCGGAGCAGCTGGCTGTCGCCGTAGTGCGACGCAACGAATAGCAAATCATTTCCGAGGTATACCAGGTTGCTTGCGCGCGACGTCTTGCCAACGGGGGTCACAACCATGCCTGTTATCACGACGCCCTCGGTCTCCAGGGTGAGGAGGTGCAGGCTCCCGTAGTCGTCGGCCAGCAGATAGTTCGTGACATTGTACTCGGCCCATGCGACAAAGATGGTTGCCGCGGTGAGTGTGGACTTGACGGTGGCCTTGGTCGCCTCGTCGATGTAGAGAAGCCGAGTCTCGCCAACCACAATCAGGCCGCCGAGATGAGCCTTGGCCGATTTGTTGTCTCGGAAGTTGTGCCGCTTGACTTCCTCCTCGACCTTTCGAACCGGTATCAGCATGGATGCGCTGGGGTCGTCGATCTCGGGGGTGTCTTTCTCCCGATTCCGCTTGGGATCAAACTTCGAGGCCTCAGTGTTACGGTCGTCCGACGCCAGAGGATAGATAGCCAGTTCGGCATCGTGAGAGTCAATCTGGCTCTGGTAGAGGAAGGCAATCTTTGGGTGCCCGGTTTCGGTGTAGAGGAAGGTGCTCGCCTTGATGAACAGCTCGGACAGCCGGACCTGGCCCATCAAGTCAAGGTCGTTGGCCTTGTTCTTCCTGTCGCCCAGCCGCAGAATTGTCAGCACCCCTTCCCACAGGTGCATGGCCAGAAAGCGCCCCGACGGGTCGACCAGACATCGGTCCTGGCTCTGCGAGTCCCGCATGTGTCGCTCGCCGGGATCGTTGAACGGGTTGATGGTATCGAGTTGCGAGGTTTCTTGATTCCACGCTAACGTAAAGTACTCGAAACGGTCGGTGCCGATGAATAAGAGGTCCGTTTTCGCGTCTTTCGGCCGGAGTTTCTGGAGGATTGCGATGGTGCCGTTGACGACTTTGGAGTGGGCGAGAGTCAGCAGACCGTCGCGGAGACGCCATATCTCTAGCCGGTTGGCTTTCCTGAGTCCAAATTGCAGGTCAGCTTCGATAGCCCTGAACGGGAAGAGAATACAAAACGGGAACGCAAAGGCGCTTACGCAAGGACTAAGCTCTCCTCCTCGTCCGACAGGAGATGACTGCGCAGGGCGAGCCGCACGCTGCTCGGCCGGTGGATGGGGGCTATGTAAGCCATTGTCGGCGGCGAATGGCCACAGGGACGGCGTTGGAAGGAGAAGTGACTGTTGATTGTCACATCCGTCAGGACCGGGGCTCACGCCGAGCTCCCTGGGGGTTGTCGGGGTTCGAAGTGTCACTGATGCAATGTCGGAGATAGCGTTCCCGCTGCCCGCCTTACCTCTCGGCAGCTGGCCCCTGCTGTTGAATCCGGACCCCGCGTTCGCGACGCGTGGGGCCTCTACAGTGGATCGTCTCAAAGTCACAGCACCCGGATGGGGGTAACAACACTTCTGCCTCCAACCAGAACCCTTCACTGGCATTTACAGAGACGCGAGATTGTATTCGGATGTGTCGATATTTGATTCCAGTGCTGTTCAATGGGTCATCTCGCTTTTCTTTTTTTTTTTTTCTTTTCTTTTTTTTTTCACTTTCTAGACGGTCCGCAGCCCTCAGCCTCTGTCTTGCCGCGAGATCCTACCGTGGATCTCAAATACCATCGTGAAGCCTCCTTTCTCGATGCTAGATCTTCTTGATCTCCCGCTTGTGAAGAAGCACTTGCTGCGGCATCTTGCATTCAGCAAGCTCTGGGTCACCGATTTCAAGCCAGCTACTAGGTACTGGTCAATGGGTTCCCGATCCAATTGCCTGTGCGTTGTCGGTATTCCAGGTTGGCTCGTGCAGTGGTGCGCTGAGTTTCCTGCTCGTTCTTCTCAGCCACATGTTTATTTCTTATTGTTGTTCTGAAATGGTACAAGTTGAGTCGAGATCAGCCCCACGGCTGGGGGGTCTGTCTGCTCCGGACCTTTGTCCATGTTGACGTCAGTCAATGGTCGGCAAAGCCGAAGCTCGGGAGGTATCAGGACGTCCCGTCAGATGGGTACGTGGCTTTTGTCACTTGCCGGAGTTTTGATCTCACTGCGGCTAGGTGGTACTACTCAGGGAAGGTAGTATCAGCCGAGGGTTGTATTGGGTTGCTTGCTACCTCCCTTACCTCCCCGGCTTAACCCACGGAGGTAGGTACCTAGGTAAGACGGTGGGAATGTTGGGAGGGGCTAGGTTGCGGCAGATGATGCAGCCAGCCTGGCGGTGTATCCGATGCTTCTGTGGTGAAGGTTCACGTGTTGGATATGGGGCGGATCAAGTTCCCTTCGGCTGGAGACGGGACTGGGACGGAACGGCTTTGAGTCGGGTTGGGGCACAAATTAACTCCCGGTCAGGTACCTCGGGCGGGTACGTTGAGCTAACGACACAATTTAGGCTTATATCACTACATGACAGTGGGAACACCGTACCATGGCCCCGGGTTTGAGCAATATCAAACGCAGGAGGTAGGTAGGTAAGCTCGACGCTGTCATCGTCTTTTTCACAGAATCAGCGGTCGTGACCCGCCCGGCCCGTCACGGAAGGTACCTTACCTACCTAGGTTACCAGGCTTTTCAGTCAGAGATGGTTCGGACAGTATTGACCTAGGTAGGTAGGATGTCGCGAAGACTCTGGAAGCCGTAACTGCGTGCCGAGTCGGGCATCGATTTGTCAGAAACCACCTGGTCCCACAATCCTTCGAACCCATACCACATACGGATACTGCGTATTGTGTTGAAGAAATCGGGGGTTCCATCCTTGGCCCCGTGTGCAGCCCTCTCGGACTCGGTCAAACTGGTCTTCTGACACCAGCCATATGTCCCTGGGACACGCAGGAGTGCCCAGACCTCCGCATTATGCTTTAGTGCGGCACAAGCACCATGCGTTGCGCCGTCGTTGGCGAACGAGTCCACTAATCAATACGCACTGTTGGAACTGGGTGGGAGCGCAACTTGCAGGGTGGGAAGTACAGGTTTGGAGACATTCCACCAACATGGGCGTTTTAGCGCGTTTGGGAACTTTGCGCGTTAACTTAATAATTATGCAGAGGTAGCCTGATCAAGTTGGTGTTCATGATGACGCCTGCAAGTAGTTGACTCGGATCGCTTAACATGATGTGAAGGAGAGATATCAGAAGTGGTAGACAAGACGAAAATCAATTAGACCTAGACTCGACACCGCCAATCTGACATTACCAGAGTGAACAAGGAAACGAGACGGAAAAAGATTGTTGCTTGGCCAAGCGCTTGTATTCAGAGAGGAGAGAGATGGAAGGGGCTCAGCCTTGGAGTCGAACCAAGGACCTCAGGTTCCTTCAGGAGGTTCAGAAGTACAGCGACACAGAGCTTGGCCCCATGCGCATCTCCTACCGGCCTCCGGCATGCATGCCAACTACACCACAGAGCCCTTTCGTGATATCGTGGGTTGAACCGATACTCAAATACGGTAGGTACCTATGCTGCGTGCGGATGCGGCATGTGAGCTACCGACCTATCATTTGCTAATACTGTATGCCCAGGCTGCGTCTTGTTGTCTACCAACCTTAGGTAGGGAGGTAGGTATCTAAATGGGCTGAACTGTCAAATATGGTTTGATATTTGTTTCAGCGCCTTCATACGTTCAACGTACAACCGAAGAACACATCCATGCACCAACATGAAAATACGATTATCCAACCATGCTGCCTGAGGAACACGAAACCGCAAGCAAGAATGACGAACTCGTATTTCACGTTGTTCACAGGCCCCCTAAGTGCTGGGCCAGGGCTGTCGCACTTGGCCCCTTGCCCGTCTCGGGTACTTTGTTTCTTATACCCCAGCTGCCCGGGTCAGCCGGCATCAATGACACATGGCCGATGTAGGGTTGACAAACCTACCCACCTAAGGTAGGTAGCTGCCAAGACAGGAGACGCCGTGTCGGGCCTTTGGGGCGAAAGGGGTGTGACCCCACGACCGGCGTAACTGCTCCTTCAACATGTCCACTCGGCGACATTCAGCTAGTCCGCACTGACCTGAACATGGCCGCATGAGGAAGGATGCAAGCTGACAGGATCGTGACATTGAAGATCTGCTTACGCCACCACGTTCTCACCCCTGTCTTGGGGCTGAGAAGACGCACAGAGTCGTGCATACCTTATGGGGGATGTACCTTGCCTACCATGAGAATGGACACAGCCCTCTTGAGTCCCATTGTGAGAAGCCACAGCCAACTCATGGATATCCAACTGGCGGCCTGAGCGAGATGGCGAGCCAAGGTCATTTTTCGCTGGCGTATAATAACATGTGTCGGCCCCATGAATGTCCTGTGAGACTCCCTCCGGATTTCGGCTAGTCAACCATTTTGGCCTTTGAACGTCTTCTGCATCAGTGCTCGAAGCATCCCTTCATCAATGCATGCATTCAGCTTTCAGGAGGCGCTTCTCCTTGGGCTCCTCGCTGCTCAAGCCGTCGCACAGTGCTCCGGCATTGGCCCGTCTGGAAAATGCACGGCGTCGACGTTTCAACTCAAGGGCGTCCTCCCCAACACTGCCGCTATTGAGAACATCTCGCTTGTGAAGGGAGGCTCCGGGTATGACGGCTGCTACGGCGAGGGTGCCAGTGACCCTGGATACCCGAACTATGCCTACAATCTACCGCAGCTGTGTGCCGTCACGGTCAAGGTCTCGACCTACCGCTTTGGCCTCTTTCTTCCCATGACAAACTGGCAAGGAAGGTTTCTGGCCATCGGCAACTATGCCTTCTCGGGCGGGATCAACTGGGTCGACATGACGCCGGGACCTCACTACGGCATGGCAACTATGTCGACAGACGCCGGGCACATCTCCTCTGGAGCCGCAGACACGGCCATGAGCTGGGCAAAGGACAACACCCAAGCACAGGAGGACTGGGGCCATGTTGCCATGAACGGCTCCATCACATACGCCAAGCTTCTCACCCAGCAATTCTACCGCGCTCTCAACGGCGACTCCGCGCAGCTCAGCAAGTCCTACTACAGCGGGTGCTCAACTGGCGGCCGCCAGGGTCTCAAGCAGATCCAAGTCGACCCCCAAAGCATCGACGGCGCCTTGATCGGCGCCCCAGCCTGGCAGACAAACCACCTCATGCCCTGGATCACCAAAATCGCCAGCTACAACCTGCCCGAAGGCGACCCCAAAACCCTGGGACCATCACAATGGACCCTCCTCTCCCAAATCGCAGCCGCCACCTGCGACAGCCTCGACCACGTCCCCGACGGCATAATCAGCACCGACACCTGCACCCTCCCCCCCTCCACCTTCACCCCCTACACCTGCGGCAACCCCGGCGCCGACCCCTCCAACTGCCTCACCCCGGCGCAGGTCACCACCGCACAATCCATGTACAGCGACTACCACGTGGGCGACAACCCCAATTCCCCCCTCGTCTACCACGGCCCGAACCCAGGCAGCGAGGCCGACTGGTCCGCCTACCTGACCGCCACGCTGCCGAGCGGCTTCGACCAGGCGTGGGCCGCCAATTTTCTAACCAACGACGCGGGCGACACCGACGCCGACAGCGTGTTCGCCAAGTCGGTGGCGCAGAACCCGGGCCACGCGACGGCGGACGACTTCGACGCCATGCGCGCGTTCCGCGGCCGCAGTGGGAAGATCGTGATGTACCAGGGCCTGGCGGACGGCGTGGTGCCGACGCGGGGGTCGCTGCTGTTTTACAACAGCACAAGGGACGCGACGGGGGATAGCGTGGCTGGTATGGCGGGGTGGTTTCGGTATTTTCAGATCCCGGGAATGCGGCATTGCTGGGGGAGTGATGTCGGCGCGCCGTGGATGATTGCTGGTGGCGGGCAGCCGGCCAGCGTGTATACCATGGACCAGACGGGGTATTCGGTGCCTGGGAGGTTGTTGGATCCGAGGTATGATGCGCTGCAGGCGCTGGTGGAGTGGGTGGAGGATGGCAGGGCGGTGGATAGTTTGGTTGCGACGAGCTGGAAGGCGAATGGGAATGTGGTGTTGCGAGAGCGGCCGCTGTGTCCGTGGCCGAGCACGGCGATGTTGAAGGCGCAGGGGTTGGATGAGACGGTGGCTGATAACTGGCAGTGTTCGAGCTGAGGGAGAAGTGAGATGTAGGTATTCAGGAGGATATCAATTGATGTGTGGTTGAACCAGATTTCCATCTTCTGAGAAGCTTGAGCAAAGCTGTGACATAACCCAGGGATGTCTCGGCCAGAGCATGGGAGTTTCTGGTGTCAAGTACCCACCGATGAACAGCTGTCAACCCAGATCAGTCATCCCACAGCAGCGTATAGCTCCTCCACTGCGCCTCCCCCTTACACGGTTCACACCCCACCCTCAAATCCTCCCTCACGCACGGCTCCAACAACTCCTTCAGCAACGTGCCGTTCCCCCAGCACACCCTCCCCATCGCCTCATCTGCCGGATCCAGGTTATACCTCCTATAGCACCACCACACCCCCTCCCGCTGGCGACACTGACCCTGACACGCCGTCTCCAGCCCCAACTTCTCACACCTCGGATCCGCTTTCCACCCGCCCGGCCGGCACGCCTCACACGCCGGCAGGGCCGCGTCGACGGGTAAATCAGTCGGCGCCGGCGGCGCGTGCAGCACCCAGGTGGCGGGCACGGTGACGGTCGAGGAGCTGTGGAAGGTCGAGAAGGTGCCCCCCAGGGCGTACTGCACCAGCGTGCGGGCGGAGAGCGTGGAGAGGTGGGTGAGGACCTTGGTGAGCGGGTAGGTGGAGGGTGCGGACGGCCAGGGCTCGTAGATGGTGACGGTGACGGTGATGTACTCGATGGCAGTCTGGAAGACTTGAAAGGCGCCCGGGGCGGCGTAGCCGGTGGTGCTGGTGTAGGTGTAGATGGTGGAGAGGGTTGTTGGGTAGGTGGTTGGGCCGGTGGCGATGGGTGGGAGGTGGTGGGGGACGGGGTTGGCGGTGCGGCGTGACGGGTGGGCGTGGGTGGTTGAGGGGAGAGCTGGGAGGAGGAGAAGGAGGACGGAGGAGGCTTTCATGGTTGTGGCTGGGGTTGGGTTCGCTGAGCAATATCACTCTTAGATAGCAGACAGTGAGACCGTCAAATTCATATTAACGGGACGGAAAGTGAGAATAGTTAACTAATGGTTGTCAAGCGTGGTGTGTTGCCTATTCAATATGGAAACAAGTGGCCTAGGCCTTCTGCCATATTAGTACCTGTGGCAATTTTGAACATAAGTCTGACAAAGGCAAAGGACTGCAAAACGCTTTATGCTATTCAGAGGGAATGGTCACATCACCATCAAGATGGGGAAGGGGCCTTGCCGCCGTCAACCACGGAAGGCCGCGGGACCCGCGGGTACTACTTATGTGTGCCCGGGTAAATTGTCGTTGTACTCGGCATGTGCTGCTAATCCTTCCATGCCAACTTATTGACCGGCAGGGGGCCGACCTAATTGCCGAGAGCCAATGGACGCAGTATTCTGGTACTGCGTGTATCCTATATATACGTTAGTCCGTGGTATAGAACTGGAACCCTTTTCATGCTCAAGCGTTCCTGGCAGAGAATATGAGGATCGCCATCTCTTGGTGAGTGACCAACCATTATCAACCGACCCGCGACGATGTCTTCTCTCATTTGCTTGGGACTTCTTCTGCAGACCGTCTCCTCGCTTGTAGCAGCATCCCCGCCGTGGCCGACTACAGCCTGGTCGACCGTTTCGACCTCGTACGGCCCCGAATGGTTCATGGGCGTGCACTACTTCACCGCATACACAAGCATCACCGTCACCACCCTTCCAGTGCCAACACCAGCTCTGACCTCGTACCCCACCAGCGTCACGCAGACCGTCATCTCGCAAATAACCTGGGAGAGCCGAATAATGTACATCCCAATCGACCCACTGGGCACCCAAACCAGCTTCTCCTCCACCAACTACACCGACCTGCAGACCTACGTCCTGGCCCAGCCGCAGCCAACCGACCTGCCCGCCAACACCACGACCAACAACCTACCCTGCGAGCAGTGTCCGAGTAGCAATACTACAGTAACGGCACCATTGTCGTCTGACAGCCGGTGCGCCGCCAGGGGTCTGCATACCGGCTGCGAGGGGCGGCAGTGCGAGCAGCGGGCTGAAGACATCTGGTGGTGCTACGTGCTGCGTCCGTCCGAGTACGACACTGAGGCGGAGTTCCGCATGGGCAGGGTGTGCTGGGGCGGAAATAATGAGTATCTGCAGTTGAACCAGCCATGTGAGTCGGGCGACTATGCCGTGCCCTGCGTGCCGTGCCAGGGGAGGAATGACTCGTGGCGGGCGGTGAATTGGGATTAGGGACGGGAGGATGAACGTGATGGTGAGACCATGAAGCCAAGTGCGTTACCTAGGTGATCTGATTCCCAACATCCACTAGTTACAGCTCATACACTTCCCAAGTGGTGTGGTTGTATGAGGCGACGGCTACCGTTCGATGGTCGAGAACTTCTTCCCAGTTTCCTGGGACTTCACAACGCCTCACTCTTTTGCAGTTTGAGTAGCTGACTGACGGGGCCATACGAGATTGCACCTCAACTTCCAGTCAGTGTCTGCTTCCAAGCTGCTTAAGCCCGCAGATAACCAGGAAGCACACTGGAAGAATGAGGGTAAGCCTCAGTCAGGACTGACTTTTGAAATCAAATAATGAATCATCGTCATACAACGCACTGCAGTACCATAGCGTCTGACTGACTCCTGAACAGGAGAGTCCACATCTCGTGAGTAGGTAGTCACAACAACACAACCGACATAAGGAGAACCTCAGAATCCAATCCACTCTGCCCCCTCATCCCACCCCCTTCACGCCTCCCAAACAGCCTTAGCAATCGCCTCGGCCACCCCCTTCGCGCTCGCCGGATTCTGCCCCGTAATCAACTTCCCATCCACCACGACCTTCTCCCCCCACTTCTCCTCCGCCTTCTCAAACCTGCCTCCCTTCCCCACCACCTCCACCAATCGATCCTCCAACAAAAACGGCACCACCTTCTCCAGCCCGGCCTCCGTCTCCTCCGCATTCGTGAACCCCGTCACCCTCTTCCCCCTGAGCAGCGCCTCCCCCTTAGGCCCCTTCACCCCGACCAGCGCCGCGGGACCGTGGCACACAGCAGCGACCACCTTCCCCTTGGCGGCGAACTCGGCCACCAGCGCCTGCGACGTCGCGTCCGTGGCCAGGTCGAACATGGGGCCGTGCCCGCCGGGGAAGAAGACGGCGGCGAAGTCATCGGCGCGGCCGAGGAAGGTGCTCAGGGGTGCGGTGGATTCCCACAGCGAGGCGTTGTTGGCGTGGAAGGCCGTCGAGATGGGGTCAGAGGCGGCCGCGTCGATGGAGGAGGGGTCCAGAGGGGCGGCGCCGCCGTGTGGGGAGGCTAGGGTGAGGTGGAAGCCTTGCTGGGTGAGGGCTTCGTAGGGGTGGGCCAGCTCGGACTGTGATGGGGGTTAGTAAAGGGGTGGAGGGAGGGTGAAGGGGGAGGTTAGGGGAGGGAGACGTACGAGGTACCAGCCCGTGGGCTTGCCAGTGTCGCCGAGCTGGGCGTGGGAGGTGAGGACGACGAGGATCTTGGGTGAGTCGGACATGATGGAGGAGTGATGAGGAGAAGATATGTAGTTGTGTGTATGTGGATTGAGTGGTAACTGGTTGATGAAGTGCTTGATCTGTGCCAAAGCTGACTCGGTTGGGATTTTCGGACGAACGCGACGGAAGAGGAACGATGATCGTCGCTTTATATGCAGACGTCAGTACTAGAAGAGTGGCCCGCCACCGAAGCGATGGAAGCTTCCTTTGACTCTTCGAAATGCAACCACGACGAGGCTCTGGGACATCAAATCTAACTCGTCATCCGTCAATCACAGCAGTCGTGTCGCAACCCACACCAAACATGAAACCGGACAGCGGTTGCCTCTGCTCGGTTGTAGCCATGCTTGTGCTCGACGCTTTGCTGTCCAGCCCGAGTCTGCGTGACGTCATGACTCGTTGCGGGGGACGGGGACGGCGACGGCCGATCTTCCCCAACAAACAACCCCACCGACGCATCGACAAGCGGTCCGGAGCACCAGCAGTGCATTACCGCCGGGCGCTAGCCGACGTTTGTCACACAAGCCATGATGTGCTGCATGCCGGAAGCTTGCCGAGCCGAGGCACGAGACCCGGAGGGCCGGAGCGGGCCGGTGAGACAGGGGCGCACGGCATGCGAGGCTGTCTCATGACCTTGCATTCCCTCGCCTTGCACTGGACTCAGCTGACAGCTGGCCGTGTACCGTTGCAAAAACACCATCACCTCGCTCGCTCCCTCGCTTCTTCCATCCAAGCCTTGCCCGTGTGTGTTGCCAGCCTCGACTACCTACGCACGTATTCATCGCCTCAGCCAACCAATTCGAGCCACGGGCTGGTGTTGTTGGGTGAGCGTGCTCTCGCGAGGCGCGGTTGTGCGAGGCCGCGTAAGATGAAGGGGCCGCTTCTCATCTCTTGTTGTCGTGTTGGTGACGCGACTGGTCACAGCCTCGGCTCGCTCACCGACGGAGCTAATGAGGGGAGGTGTCGAGGGCTGCCGACCGGCGTGCGACAGGCTTGCATATGCTCGACATGGAAATTTGCGCATGGGGGATGTTAGGATTCATGTCCCACTGACACCACGGGGATGCCACGCTAGCCTCATGACGGTGTCGGTGCCGGGATGTTGACGGAAGCACTAGGCTGGCGTTCGTGATGGTATTACGTACTGGTGAACTCGGGGCTTTGGTGACCGCTTGACCGCCTCGTGTCGGCTGCGCGCCTCGTCAATCCGCAACGAACGGACATGAAGCCAGTCACACCTCCTTCATATCGCGTGAGTCATGAGGGCGAGGCAGACGCAAACCGTGACGGGTGTGAGGCCACGAGCGATTCCATGCCCCCGCCATGTCGCGATGTGCTGCAATGTTCGTCGGCTCCCAACCACTACAGCCTAGAAACCAACCAGCAGGCTTGTCCTGCCTGGGCTGTCGACAACATCATCCTCATTACTTCGTGTCGAAGTTCGTAGCGCGCATACACATACATACAATCGCCATCCCCAATCCCACCCCCAGGCCGAATATGTACAGACTTCCAAGCTGAGCATCCAGCATTGCTCACCATCATCCAAGAAGCATGCCCTCATCACCTCTCTAAATGCACCCCCCAAACGCCGCCCACCGCCAGCTGTATGTAACCCAGCCCAGTCCAGCCCGTTGGTAACCTCAACAACAGAACGCCATTTCCCTCCCTCACATCCACATCAAATTCCGACTTTGCCTCCGATTCCTCTGCCAAAGCGGCTTCCCCTCGCTCCCCGCCGAGCCCGCACTATCATGCGTCCCTGCCCCACCCATTCCTCCTCCCATCCCCATCCCACCACCACCACCCCCTTGATCCAATGGCCCCGCGGCCATCCCTCCACCCCCCTGATACTGAAACTCATCCCTGTACACCCCCCCCTCCTCCCCCATCAACATCTCATCCTCCTCCTCCTCGCCAATCCTTCCCAACATCCCCGGCGGCAGCATCTCCTCCATCTCCCCGACCGCGCTCCCCCTCGTCAGCGGCACCTGGTCCGCCTCCAGCCTTTGCACCTGCCGCTCACTGCCCCTGTTCACCATCATCCCGCCCATCCCCGCCAGCCCACCAGCCATGAGCAGCCCGCTGCCGCCGGCGTAGGCGGCCGGGTACTGGCCCGGGTAGTGATACGGCGCATGCTGATGCTGATACTGGTTGCTGGGGTCGGTGGCGCCGCCGCTGGAGGAGGGCGGGTAGTAGGATGAGGCGGAAGCAGAGGAGATGGCGGGCGCGAGGGTGGAGGTGCCGCCGGCGGCGGCGGAGTAGGGGGAGCGGTCGGTCGGGGCGGTGAGGGCGTCGTCGTCGGCGACGGGGGAGACTTCGCTCATGAAGGGCATGGGCGGCATGGGGGGTAAGGGGGGTTGTTGTTGTTGTGCGCCGGTGGTGGTGGTGGTAGCTAACGGCGGGAGCATGCTGCGTGTTGCGGCGGCGGCGGGTGGGGCGAGGAGTTGTTGGGTGGATGGTGGTGGGGGTTGGTTGAAGACGGTGGTGACGGGCCCGGTCTCGTACGCGTCGCTGTCCTGGGAGATGGCGGCGAAGCCGGTGCCGCCGCGCGGGGTTGGCGGGCCGATGGTCTTGCCGCGCACGCCGCCCGGCCCGGGGCCCTGGCGCACGTTGGCGCGTCGTCGCCGGAGCAGGAAGAAGGCTAGCCCCAGGAGCGCGATGAGCACGGCTAGGCCGCCGATGGTGCCGCCCACGATGGCGCCGGTGCGGTAGGTTGTGTCGGTGGCGGGGGAGGCGCCCGAGGCGGAGGAGGTGGTGGCGTCGGCGTTGGCGACGCCCGTGGGGCTGGAGGCGGTCGAGGATGCGGAGGTGGAGGTGGATGTGCTGGATGTCGTGGAATGGCTGGAGATGCTGCCCAGCGTGGTCGGCTCGGACAGGGTACTGATGCTCTGCGTGAGGGACAGACTCAGGGTCTGGCGGTCGAGCGCTTCGGTCACGCCGCTCGCGCTGTCGAGCACGGTGGCGGCCAGGTCGCTCGCCGTCCCGCAACCAAACTGTGAGAAGCCGCCGTCGAAGATATTCTTGTAGCAGACGGCGGCGCCGGTACAGCTGAAGATGTAGGGGTTCATCTCGGTCTGCGGCCCGCTGTTCGCATCGACGCAGCCGGTGAACACGCCGGCGGTGCAGGACGGCGCGCCATTCGGGCAGCAGCCGACGACGCTATGTTGTGTGTCGAGCACGCAGTGCGACCCCGCGCCGCAGGTTGCCGCCAGGGCCGAGTTCCCGTTGATGTAGCCGCATATCGTGTTCTCCTGCCGGCGGCGGAGCGCGAACGGGTCGGCCGGAGGCGGGGTGGGGCGGAGCGGCCATGAGACGACGCTCAGGACGTGGTGCGGGACGGTGGTGAGTATCGGCGCCGGTGTCTGGCGGGGCAGGTGGTGTAGAACGTGGGCACGCGTCAGGTCGAGGAGGCTGCACAATAACAGGAGCGCTGTCGGGCGCGGGAGGCAGTCGAAGAAGTCGTCTCTCATCGTCGCGGGTTCCTGCTGCAGGCGACTCTCCCGCTGCTCAGACAGCCCAGGCGCCCGAAGCACCGTGCGCCCGCGGTGCGCAGAGGCGCGCCTAACGTCAGCCGCTCACTGATACAGCCGTGGCGGGGGTCGACACCCGGAACTGTTGTCCACAGCAGAGCAGGTCAGTCATGCGGAGCGAAGCTCAAGATCAGCTCAGCCGAGTTCGTCAGGAGAAATGCACAGAAAAACTGAGACGTTACATGAGGTGAGAATGGAATGAGGCACAGTGGCGGGGGTCCTACCGAGTAAAAGAGGGCGCACTGCTGGGCCGCGGCGAGCTGCTTCACCTCGCCAGGCGAGCCGGGGCTGCCAGGGTCCCATCGTCGAGTGGGCTGTCTGGTGGAAGTGGTGGAACCCGGAGCCGGGGCCCAAGCCCCCCTTGCGCGCGGCAGGGATGTCCCGTCAACACTGGAACCCTGTTTTTCCTCGCCAAGGCGGTCTTCAGAACAAACAGCTCTTTGACTTCCCATTGCACGGTTGAGAGCTGAAGGGTGCTTCAGCAGCAGGTATTAGAGCCACCGCTTGATACTGTATGTGTTGTGAGAATACTGTCCCGGTTGAGCCTCGCAGTTGACTCCTTGCAAGCTCAACGCAATGCAATGCAATGACCTGACGTGACTCGGCTGGGACCGTCATAAGCGCGTTGCCGCCCCGCCGGCCGCCTGTTGATTCGAGCTCATTGCCGCTGGACGACGCCCGCCTGCCGCTCTGGCAGGCCGGTTCGAGTTCGGCCGAACGACCGTAAGGCATGTGTGTCGTTCGTGGGCATTGCTTGACGCTGTACTGTGTACTGCACATATTAGGTCTTCCGGTTTATCTTCTTGGTAGCAATGTTCAGACGATTGGTGGCCTGAGATACCAGCATCCATGGTCCTGAGTCGCATTGAAACACGGAGGCGCGGAGCGGAGCCCGGAAACTTCGCGCTCCAGCTTGCCGGGGCTGTGGGCTGTGTCGTCGTCTCCAAATGTTGAACTGAGGACCGCCCCCAACAAATTGACAAGCAGCTTTGCGAAGCACGAATTGGCCAACGCTAAATCGACCAACCGCGGTGCAGTGGGTGTGCGCGGGACGGAACGTGCTTTCCGTTTGCGTTGGCTTGTACGGAACAGACTGACTCCAATTGGCCTTGGCCCAGTGTAAGTGGTACTTCTGCACAGTGAGCCCCCAAAACTGGGATTGCTATCAAAATCCAAGCCAGTCGCAACGCAAATAGTTTGCCTCTCAGATGACCACTGGCTTTCAGATCCACCACCTCGAGACCATGTCCGACCTGGAATGATGATTGAACCATCTTACGCAAATCATGAAAATCATGCCGGCGTGTCGTCACCATGGAGCTGGCTGTGCAGGCTTCCCGTCGTCCATCGGTACACGTGTAGAGGTGTTGCCGGCTTTTTTTAGAGGATGGCATTCTGGGCGGTGGCGGTGCCCCGCCATTCGCAAGCGCAGCCGCCAATTGCAGCTGTGGATCGCCAAGGCGGGGGACCACTGACGTCGTTCCGGTGCAGATCTGGAGAGAAGCTTACTTGTACGCAGTACTCCGTACGCTGGGAGATGATCGTATACGCGAATGCGATACGGATGGTCCGTCGGGCCATAAGAACTTGAGTCCATAGCATCACGCGAAACAGGTGTGTTCCGCACTGATGTTCTTCGCATATAACCGCGAGCTTACGCGCTTCCTGAATCCTGATTCCATATGTGATCAATAGAACCTACGGCGCAGCATCATCCCCAAAGCTGTGCCGCAGTGCGGGGGTCTTTTGCCGCGATGTTACTGTTGTCTGATAATGTCGGCCTCGCAGACCCGCGATGGGGTCCATGGAGCGTACCAGTAATTCATCCAAGGCTCCGGTCGAGTGAAATACCTCACCGGAGCACTTTCTACTTCTCCAAGCAGAGACAAAAGAAAGGATAAAGTCGCGTTCGCGGTCGCCTGCAGACTATGGTTCCCGCCCAGAGGTGTTTGTGCTCCTTCCACGTCAGCTTACTCTTGTGTGGCTTCTAGTCAAGATAAGTTCGTGAGGTTAGCGTCGTTTTGGGAACCTTCGAGAATGAAATTATCAAGTTGACGCTGTGTCCAGTACCTTCATTAGCAGGGTTGACCGCGAACGATAGGGATGTGCTGCGAGCTCATCAATTGCCAATCTGGAATCCTCAGCCATGGCGGGACAGGCGCTGGTATCTCCGGTGGTCCCGGCAATTTAAGCGCAATAACCCCTGAGCGTAAGCGCCCGCTGACGGCGAAATCACCCCTGACTTTTTGACAGCATCCTTGGGTGCGCCGGCAAAACAAACGCCACCACTTCCTCTTTCAACGACATCCGCGAGATTTGGGCTTTTCACACACCGGGGACAGGGGAATGGAACTAACAGGGTGGTTCCGACACGCTGCGAAACGATATCATTGGACCCCTGGTTCCAGGTTTGGTGACTGATGCAGCCCTCCGGCACAGCAGCCCGAGCTGTTAGCAGGAGTTGCCGACCATCTGATAACAACCAACGAACATCAAGATGTATAACCTAAACTGGAGTTGGACACCTCTATGTATTCATATCCACACACTCCTTGAATCCCCATCAACTACGAATACACAAACTACATCACCAGTGAGAGGCAACACACAACTCCACCCATCCCTTACTGCCTCACTTCGACGCGGCATTGATACCCTTGACATGGTTCGTCACCAGACACGTCGCGTTGGCCGAGCCGTAGTAGATGGTGTTGCCGTCATTGGGCGATGCGCCCGTGCTGAGCTGGTCGCCCCATTGCCAGAACATATCAGCCGCCATGCCCTGGCCGGCGAGCGAGAGGGAGTATTGCTGCCAGGGCGCTTGGATGTCGCATCGGGCGTAGGCGCCGTCTGAAAATTCTCGTCAGCGCGTCCAGGGAAACGGAAAAGGGGCAGCGTTCGTCTCCGGGAGGATGGGATGGAGCTCGTCTGCTTACACTCCTCGAGAAGGCAAGGCTTATTGGCGGTTTTGCATGCAGCGGCATGATTCTTGATCCAGCCGTTGCCGAAGCTGTACGGGACGCCCCCTACTCTATTCGTCAGCCACGGACAGACCTTAGAGATTGTAGGACAGAAACGCACAGCTGTCGGGGTACATGTGAAATGTCCCAAAGTCCAGGTCCTTGATGCCCAAGTTTTTGACAAAATCGACACCTTCGCTGTACCCATAAGGGTAGCTGGTATCACCGGGCAGACCAAAGCCCTCGTCGCCGAGGGTGATCATGTGGGCCGAGTCCAGGCTGCGGATATACGCCGAAGTGGCCATCGCCCACTTGTAGATCACGTCAGTGCTGCAGCCGTGGCAGCGGGCTTCGTTGGCCAGCTCCCAGGCAAACACGGCGGACGACTTGGCGTAGCGGCTGACGACGGCCTGGATGTACTTCTTGTACTGCTGCTGCGCCTGCGTGTTGGTGTACCATCCCTCCTTGGTGCCGCCAAAGGCCTTGACGTAGGCGTTCATGCCGCCGTAGTCGTCCCAGTTGTTGACGAAGTTGATGATCAGCTTGACGCCGCGCGCCTCGGCCGACTTGACGACGTAGTCGAGGCGCTGCAAGCCGTCGGCGCCGGTGTTGATCTGCGAGCCGGACGACGAGAGCAGCTGGAACCAGACGGTGCCGGACGAGGGCTTGGCGTTCACGTCGTTGAAGCCCCAGACGCGCAGGATCTTGAGCCCTGAGGCGTGGACGTGGTCCAGGACGGTGTCGACATCCTTGTTGTTGGCCAGGAAACCGATCCAGTACGAGTTCGTGCCCGCGAGGTAGCCCGTCTTGCCGTCGATGGAAAAGCGCGTCCCGTCGGCTTTGGCAGAGGCTGTCGCGGAGGGGAGGGCCTGAGCCACGGAGAGCAGGCCGAGGCCGAGGGTGAAAATGCTCTTCATCTTTCTGATGCTGTCAATCAGCACTTTCGGCGCTCAAGCTGTGTTCAACATGGCACACAACATCCTGAGTTGATCGTTCGGACAGCTCGGTACACAGCTGGTCTATAAGTACTCAATCGAGCAGTCATAGTTGCCAGATCTGCGGTGAGGCCAAAACTGTTGATATGACGGCCGTCAGTGATGATTTGTTGCGCGGTCATTGAGATATGGAGGAATCCGCGTCTGTCACTTTAGCTCGGTGTTGACCTCGGAGGCGGGGCGTCCGTTCCTCAGTAGGGAAACCGTCGGGCTGTTGTAAGTGACCCTGGCCATGCAAGTGCAACCTCAGACACACCGAGCGCAAGCCACACCCGATGGGCATCACAAGCACCATGGCTAGAGCTGACGGTACTCCAAGTAGGTACTATATGTGACTCAAGTGCATCCCATAGAGAAGCATGGGAGGGAATCGATGTTTGACTCGGTCCCGAGCGGGATTGTGGGGAAGAAATTTTGCCTGGCGCTTTTTACGGAAGCATCTGAAGCAAGCAGTTGACGAGAAATGGAGTCGGCATCCTGTCGTCCAATGTAATCGCGCCCATTGGTCACAGCATTTGCCTGGTGATCGAGAGGTGTAGGCTTCGAAGCCAGGAAGCCCAGAGGATCTACGAGTGGCTGCTCGCATCTCAACGGCGATGGGATGGATGGATTGGACACAAGGGAAACCGGCCGCTGTTTGAGGTTCCTCAGTGGCTGAGTGCAACTGCCACAGCCCCACACAAAGGGGCAGCCCCTGGCATCAAGTGTCCCAGAGGGGTTAGCGCAACGTTGAGAGCCGGGATCGTCCATCACGACCAACTCCATCGACATTAATTCACCTCGGTGCGGGCTGCTCCTTCCCCTCGTTGATCGGAGCCTCTTTCCCCTTCTTCACATTCCGGCGTCGGGCGTGACGCTGACTGGGCAAGAGGTAACCGGCCGCTGCCTAATTCACTTTCATTTCGGACCGATAGCGCAAATCCATCGCCTCGCCATGCCGATTCGCGTCAAGTCTCGCGCGCAGCACCAGCAGGCGGATGCCGCAGCCATGGTCCGGACCCCGTCGCCCTTGGCGCGCCAAGTCCGGTTCGGCGCCGAGCTCCCCGACATCAAAGACAGCGACCGCTTCCGCGCGGTGGTCAAGAAGCTCTCCGTGTACATTGCCGACGTGGTTGAGCTGCCCTCCACCTTCGAGCAGCTCCGCACCACCGCGGCTGGCGACGGCTTACGCGCTCTGGTCGACCATCTCGCCCTCAATTGCACTCACCCCGCCATTGTGAATGCACTTCTGTGAGTTACATGAGTAGCAATCCCACGAATGCTTCGCTGACACCTCCCGTGCCGGCAGCGCGCTCAAATGGCACTATGGCGCTATCACCGAGGACAAGGGGCTGCACGAAGCCCGTGCCAACGGCTGCGAGATCGTAGCCTGGCGCTTCCTCACACACCTCTCGGAGAGAGAGGCCGTGGACTACTGTCTTTATGAGATTCCAGACCCCAAAGACTTGGAAGAGCCAAACTCTGGCGACGATGAGGAGGCCGCGGTCGACGAGCACAGCTCTCTCCTCGGTCAGGCTCTGCGCGGCACCGCCGACTCAGCCCGCCGGGTTGTCAACCAGTCGGGCAGCAGCAAGCGGAACCTCCTCCTGCAGTCGATTTCCAGGCTCACGATGAGCATGACGGCGGACGAGGACGACGATGACGACGAGGAGGACCCCACGGCGCATTTCACCAACCTCAATGCCCTCGAGATCGCCGCCATCGCCGACGCGAAGCGTTTCCTCAGCCAGACCATCGTCCAGAAGATCATCACCGGGATCTGGAACGGCGACATCATATTCTGGGACAGCCTGTCGGTTCACTCGGTCAAGAAGCCGCGCTTCTACAAGCCCGCTACCGCCGACCCCTTCTCGCGCCTCCGGGTGCCCAAGTACCTCAAGTCGTTTGAGGTCTTGTTCTTCGCCAGCTTTCTGTGCCTTTACTACGCCGTATTAGTAGAGCGGAACCCGACTCGCATCACGACGCTCGAGATCTTCCTTTGCGTCTGGTTTGCGGCCTTTGCGTATGACGAGCTGAGCGAATGGATAGATGCTGGCTCAATCTTCTACGCTGCGGATGTCTGGGTATGCATCGCCTCTTGGCAGCATCCGGGTGAACTGTGTCAACTGACTTCGTTTTGCAGAATATTTTTGACATGGCCATGATAGGCATCGGCGCGATCTACTTCGTTTTGAGTGCGTTATCCTCCTCTTCTCTTCCTCTGCTCTGATATTAACCTGTGACAGGAATCGTCGGGCTGCAAACGCACAACGATCGTTTTGTTGATCTCGCGTTTGACGTCTTGGCTCTTGAGGCGCTCTTCATGGTGCCCCGGATTTTCTCGATCCTCAGCTTAAGCCCATATTGGGGAACTCTCATTCCCTGCCTAAAGGAGATGGGGAAGGACTTTCTCAAGTTTATGGTCCTTGTCATCGTCATCTACCTAGGGTTCCTGACCACCTTCACCCTTGTCGGTCGCGATTCATTTGATCTCTCAAAAATGACCGAGATCGTAACCAAGATCTTCTTCGGCTCCAGCTACGTCGGCTTCGACAACATGCACAAAATCGACCCCGTCTTCGGACCCCCCCTCATGATCCTCTTCATCGTGCTCAGCTCCATCCTCCTCACCGGCTCCCTGACCGGTATGCTGTCCAACAGCTTCTCGCGCGTCATCACCCACGCGCGCGAAGAATACCTCTACGTCTACAGCGTCTACGTTCTCGAGGCCTCCACCAGCAATCGCCTGACGCACTTCTACCCGCCCTTCAACATCCTCGCCCTCGTCATCTTCCGCCCCCTGCGCCTCTTCCTGCCCTCGGACGACCGCTTCCGCCAGGCCCGCATTTTACTCTTGAAAGCCACCCACCTCCCCATCGTCGCCATCATCGAGTCCTACGAATGGCTGCGCGGAAAATCGGGCAAGGGCACGCAGTACACCGGCTTCCGCGGCCCCCGCCACGCCACCATCGGCAGCCCCAACCCGGCCCGCCGCCTCGCGCAGCAGCAACAACACCGTGCGTCGATGTCGTCGCTGCACGCTGACTCTGCCGCGCCGTTCAATCTCCGCCCGGCTCCGCCCCCGATCGGGCCGGGCGACTCGGCGCGGTTCACACCGCGGCAGCAGCGTGCCGCGACGGAGGCGGCCGAGGAGGAGGCGTTTGGCGAGCCCGCAACGGATGTCGAGGTGCGTATTGCAGATCTGGCGGGCAAGATTGATCGCTTGACGGAGCTGGTGGTTGCGCTGCAGGCGCAGCAGAGCCGGAGGTTGACGGATGTTTCGCTTGGGTAGCGTGGAGATGGGGGCCCGGTAGATGTGGACTTGGCAACTGGGGTTGGGCAAGTCTCTTGGGTTGAGGAGGTGGAGGAGGGAGAGGAGGTCAGTGGGAGAAGGTTGCATGTCTTTTCTGTTCGGATTTTTTCAGCATATGTCCTTTTAGCGTGTCTTTTGTTTTGCTTTGGGCATACGATGCATCGTCGTGGGCACCGGTGTTTGGCTATCACGTCGAGTTGTGGCGCATGTGC
The DNA here is from genome assembly GCA_023628555.1 of Chaetomiaceae sp. R4402. Classification (NCBI taxonomy): domain Eukaryota; kingdom Fungi; phylum Ascomycota; class Sordariomycetes; order Sordariales; family Chaetomiaceae; species Chaetomiaceae sp. R4402. The sequence goes on along the minus strand of JAMAKO010000066.1, from coordinate 37,236 downwards.
AGCTTTGGTAATACAAGAGGGAAGTTACGACCTGGTGTTTTATCGCATATTCAGGTGTCCCCAAAAGTTCTCTGTATTGTCGAGGACTGTGCACATTCCTGCCTTCGCATGTTGCCGGTGTACACCCACGGCTTCTGTAAGCCATGCGCGGCACAAACCGTAACCCTCGAAGGTGGCCAGGGACTTGAATGGTGGAGTGGGGAGATGGAAAGCACTGACGTCTGATATCTTGCTTAGAAACTCGTGAGTGACAGATGACGGGCGCTGCAGTCGGTCGGTCATCGGCACAGGGGTAGCTTAGACTTTCCGCCTAGCTGTTCCGGCGTTGTGTTAAGGCCGGACGTCAGAGTCAGCAGAGGGCGTTTGCTTGCACTGCTCGCACACAAGTACTGGAAATCCAAAATCGTATCTTCATCCCTCTCCAACGGACTCCTCGGTTCTAGTAAACCTGTCGGTTGTAGAGACGTCTGCTCTTGTAGTATGACGTGCCACTCGGTACATGTATAACACCATGTATATGGAATAGCACCTGAGACTTGGGAACAAGGCTCGTCCGGTCGTGTCGTAGAGCATGGCACAACTCGCCATGTCAAACAAAGGTCTGCATGGTGAAAGTGTGATGGCGAGGTGAGGAGCTGTTATGGCCGGGCCAGGTGAGTAAGTGAGTAGATACCAAGATTGCTTGCGATAGGGGAACCGGGTAGCAGATCCAAAGCAGAGCCAAGACGACAGAAGCGGACGTCGGAATAGGGTCCCGTGGTGCCTTCGGCTGGGTGACAGACGACAATTGCCGAGGGCAAAGTGCGTCCTTCTCCCAACCGGAAGCCGCCGACCATCGGGTCTCAGGACCGTGTCCGAGGCACAGTGAGCAGGGCGACGCACCCGTGGCGGAGAATCATGGGTCGAGATGCGGCTCTTGCACCGTCCGCCTCCCGAGCTCACACGGACTGTCATGCACCCAACATCATCTAATCGAGGTCCATGTGTTGTGGATTTTGAACCCGGTGAGTCTCCCCTGGTGTGGGCGTGTGCAGCACACCATAGGGGCGTGAACCACTGGATATTCAGCCATCGCAGTATCCCCGCTCCTGGTTGAGGCTCCGGCCTATGACGACTGCATAGATCTGCATTTTGCAGGTAGCGGGCAGCTGGGTGGTAGTACTCTGCTGCTTGAAAGGCACTACTCAAGAGGCACTACTCGATATCTGGTAATCACACTCGTTTTCTCGCAGTACGTGGCATATTTTTCGAATGCTGCCAGAATGAGTAGTTATGATAAAGCTGGAGGGTACCTAGGGACTGGTTCAGTCAAGCAGATTGCACGAACTCTACAGCACTTCGCCGCTTTTGCCCGCGGCACAACGGACGTCAGCCTCTACCTACGGCTTCTACAACTCGTTCTTGATGAGAAAATGGCTATTGCAAAAATTGGTGTCCAGCAACGGGCCCGTTATGGGGCCAGCATAGAGGGCAGAGGGACGCACAACTTCGGAGCCCTGGGATCAGGAGTGGTCCACTATAGAAGTTATATGGTATGGCACGAACTCAAGTTCGCCCGCGGTCCAATCAGCTTAACATTGTGCAGGCACGTTCCCCAGAGTTCACCGAGGCGTGGGTTGGCAATTCGTTGCCATATGGAGTGAAGTTACGGCGGGTGGAAGACCATCTGGACGAGGATGGGGTCGTGATTCTCCAAATTCAGCCCTCACAAACGCAGGAAAGCACGGCGGATTGATGGCATGCTAGAACGGCTGTACCATTGTCTTTCTTTGTTCTCAGTGCAATGAGACAAGAAGATGTAATCCTCGGCGAGCTGAGAGGTCCCACCCCAAGTGTATGCCGCAAAACGAAGCGAAGGGAACAGACAGCTGCTAGCCACAGCCCGAGATTTACCATAGCCTGTCTCAGAGAGCCAGCCGTTTGTGCTTGTCACTCCTAATGATGTCACTACTTCTCAAAATCCTCGACAAAGCCCTTGACTGCGTCCCTGATTGAACCGTAAGCGGTTTCTGGTGATCCATCGTGAGAGATCTGCCGTGGTAAGCATTCGTGTACTTTTCTTAGGTTGGCAGAACCTCACTAAATTCTTGAAGTACCCTTCCTCTTCTGTAAGCTGTTGTCTGAGTTGTTTGATATTCGGGTCGAGATCAGCTTCTGGGACTAACAGCCATATCGCGTAGTTCGTCTTATGAACCTATAACCAAGGGACTCGGGTAAGCAACGCTCGGATGGCGGCAGCACAAGTCTGACCTTTCTCTCAAACTCGACAAGCGAGTCCACGTTAGCCGGAAACCCGCAGACGAGCGTCCACCTGCCCTGTCGAGCGTCCTCCTGTATCTTGTGGTCTAAGATGTTGATTTGCAGATCTGTCGGGACAGGCAACCCTTCCTTCACGCAACCATTGAGATACGAGGCGTGAGGCAACTCTAGGTTCTCGGATCGCTCCCGCACCACACTCTCCAACGAGATGCATTGGAGCCAAGACTCGTCGGCAGCGAACGCTTGGTGAAGGTCAGTACCTGGAGGCAAGCCTGGCGCAAATATGACAGGATGACGACTGCCTCGCTTGCGAAAGTGAGCCTGCCTCTCCGTCTGCAACAATTTCAACCACTCTTTGCCTTCGGCGGATTGAACTTTGGACGCCAGGCCTTGAAACTCCTCCAGGTCCTTCGGCCCCTAGGTTCGCTGCTCGTATTCGTGTGCCTGCACCAGACACTTGAACTTGTCCTCTCCTTGACCCAGCGTCCCTCCGGCGTCCTTCCTTCTTCGTAGTCGAGCCATGCCTCCTTGATGTCTGTGGCGACTTTGGGACTACAAGGGCTCACCAGGCTTTCGATATATTCGAAGCCAGACCGCTCGAGCTTGTGTTTCTGTTCTACGGCACACCTCAGTCTCGGGGGTGAGTGTAGATGGAAACTACAAGTACAAACGCATAAACGTACGTAGGGATGTCTCCAACGACAGACTCTGCAAGGTCGTGGCACAACGCTATGAACATGCATCTTGATCTATCGAGACCCTTCTGCAGCAAACCCGACAGCACTGTAAGCAAATGCGGAACAACACCGGGCAGCTGCGCGCTGATTCAGACTGACCGGCGCGAACAAGCTCAGCAGCGCAAGTCGGAAGTTGTGAGAAGCGACGCTCTCGGGATGGTCGACCGTTCTCAGCCACCCAGTCCGGGGAAGATGCTTGAGCTGTTGCATCAGGTGCAGGAACGGGAGCGGAGAGCCGTCCAACGAAGGCACGGCTCTGTCCATTGCTTCGAGTTGGGAGGTGCGAGTTGGGAAGGAACTTCCGTAATTGAGTAGGTAGGTCCTTGAATGGGCGTGAGAAGCCTGTGCGAAGACAAGCTGCCAGGAAGGTTTCGCTCATCACCAAACAGGCAACACAGTGACCCCCGCGCTGAGAAACGCTGCTGTACTGTGTAACCTGCAGCAGTCAGGAGTGGGGATGCGGGGCAGTAACTCTAACAGACAGTTCGTTACAAGATTCACAATCGGCTCCCAACATCGCTTCAACGGAGGTTTCCAACATGTCCAACCTGCCCTCGAACGATTCCAAGGCTGGTGCTAGCGCCGACCCGTCTGTCGTTGGGACGGTGAGGGTGGAGGACCCGTGGACTGTGGACAAGGCGCTGGCGACATTCTCCAAGCCCGCCGAGGGCTCGCTGTCCCCCGTTCCCTTCTTCCACCTGCTAGAGCGCCTGAAGACTACGAAGCGGGCGGGGTGGCGGCGCTTTGGGATTCTTAGGTCTGTTTTCTCCTCGCAGCCTGTGGGGTACTGTGCTATGCAGTACTGATATCCCTTTTACCCTCCAGGGGCGAATCAGTCGCGGACCACTCCTTCCGGATGGCCACGATGGCGGCATACCCGCCTCCGTCACTCGCGAGCAAGCTCGACGTCGCCAAGTGCATCAAGATGTGTCTGTCCCACGACATATCCGAGTCGCTAGTAGGCGACCTGACGCCCGCGGACGGCGTCCCCAAGCCGGAGCGGCATCGACGTGAGGCAGAGACGATGTGCTACATCGAAGGGAGGCTGCTCGCTAACGCCAATGCCGGCGCCGCGGGACCGGAGCTCAGGGCGCTGTGGCAGGAGTTTGAGGACGGCACATCGTTGGAAAGCCGCTTTGTCCAGGACATTGACAAGATCGAGATGCTGCTCCAGATGGTCGAGTACGAGCGCCGCGCAGAAGGGAGGCTGGATCTGAGCGAGTTCACCTACGTCGAGACCAAGATCTTGTTGCCCGAGACGCAGGCCTGGGCGAAGGAGATCATTGGGGAACGGCAAGAGTACCGGAAGAATGCGGATGCGGCCGTGACCGACGATGGATGGAAGAAGAAGCAGGATGCGTATTACGGCCGTTGATGCAGAATAACAAATTTTGAGTCATCCAGGACCCTTGTACGTGAGCACCCCACTGGGATAATGGCCCTTCATTCACACTGCCATCAATGCGGCACAGATGGCCAGACCCCGCTGGCTGGATTCCCATCTCATGCCCTCCGCTGCCTTTGGACGCGGTTCGGTTTAGCCAATCCAGCCGTCTACCTTACTCGCTGATGCGCGTGTGTCGACCAAACGGACACGGGGGCTGTCAAAGCATCCTTGTAGGTTAAGGTAGGTGGCCATCATGCGCCAGCCGCTGCAAGCGGTTCTCGTCCCAGTTCTATACTTGGAATGGAATGGACGTCCTAACTACAATACGACCCCCTCGTCAGTGAGCCTGCGGCGAAGATCATGAGAAATGGGTGTATCCAAACACCAGCGTAAAGATCACCTCTCAACAGCTGCAGGTGTCAGATCGGTGGGCCTATTGAGAGGTTGACCACCTAGCTAGTGTTTCCTCTATAGCCTAGCCCAGTGCTTCAGCGGCACTAAGCCTTCGCTGTATCGAGTGTTTGCTATGGCGCAGCGAGGTTCAGTCCACGGATAGAGACAGCTGTGACAGCTTAGGTAAGTGATGATTCAAAGTCCCCGAACCCACGATTGCTCCTGTGTACAAGATACCTTAGTGAATGAAACAGCGTGGTGCGGCAGGTCAAACATGGACTCGGGCCAGGCCTCAGGGTGGTCAGAAAACAGCTACTGCGTAACCACGTGAATGCATAGTGATGGTACGGCTACTCCATATACAACAGGTGATCGTCACTTGCCAACAGCTACTAGAGAAGCAAGCGGCTGCCCGTTGGCTTCAGCATTTTCTCAGCTCAGCCTCTGCCGAAGAACCTAACCACTTTGAGCGGTAAAGGCTGCAGTTGTTATGCAGCCCTATGGGAATGACCTGACGGCTATTAGCGGGTTGGACAAGACACAACAGCGTGGATAGACGCCAATACAACCAGCTCAGGGGGCCTAGTGGTGTGCGGCTGAGGGCCTGGAACGGCGACCAGGCTCGTCAGGGTCCTTCGTCCGACGCCTTGCATCCGACTATGTATGTACCTAGGTAATTAGCTTGAGCACGTCTTGTTCTGCAACAGCCATCACTCTGGTTCTCTTGCATGGCGAAACTACTAGGTATGTACTCCGTACCTCACCTTCACCGCCTGCAACGAAGAGAGGGTGTCCGGCGTCAGCTGAAGCCCTACGTTAACGTTGCGACGCCTCGTATTGCTTGTGCACATGTTCTGATTGGATTCCGTCACGGCACTCACCCGTGATAACACCCGCTGGACTATGCAACGCAGTACCAATCACTCCGATGTGGCTGACTTGGCCGTTCCACGCGGCCGCTAACACAGTTGTAACCGTGAGCTAGTGGATTCGCTGGCTCAGCCAAGCAAGTGAGGGAGAGGAAGCCTACGAGCAGCAGCTTTGTCGCGGTGGGCTCTAAAAGCGCCGAGCATGCCGCCCGTCGTGGGCGGTATCTATTGCGGTATCTATTGCCAGCCGCAGACAATTCACTTGCCCGGAAGACATAGTGCACACTGCTAGTACCACGTCATCACTCGATCAACATGGGCGATCAGGAAGTCTATTCACTCAACGTCATCATTGACGATGTCATTCTCGCGTTGCACTCCTCAGACTCGCTCTGCATTGCGAAGCAGGTTGGTTCATATCTCAATTCGCGCATTCACATAACGTATCTGACGGATTCAGGTGAATGGACAATACGACGTCGTCTTCCAGGGCGCCGCTCCGGTGCCCAGGGGCGATCAGCAGCTGTTGCTAGCCAACAACTACTTTCAGTGGACCGAAGAATATCGCGTGTTCCTCACCACAGCCTTTGGCAACGGCGCCATGGTGTGTGATTCCATCTTTCCCGGTATCCCATCTGTCTCCTGCCTCTGTTACTTACCAGGGCCGCACAGATCCACCGCAGCACCACCCCGGTTGACATCTCGTACGGCCAAGTCGCCATCTGGAAGGACGGCATCCTGCAAAACGCCGTGACCGCCGACACGACACAGTGGGACCTCCCCGACGGCTCCTCTCCCCAGACAACCTTTGCCATTGAGTCCGCGCCCATCTCGCTCCACGCGGCCATCGAGCAGTCGACGGGCGGGGGCAAGTACAGCACCATCTACGTGGACCCGGAGATCCACATGGGTGATGCGCGCATTGAGCTGTCGCCCAAGAACGAGTTCATGCTCTTCTGGAGGAGCATCAACACCACTGAGGCCATGGTCGCCATCTCCACCACGCTCGGTCACAAGTTGACATTTGCCCCAGGCCAGACTGAAAAGACGGTCCGCTTTGGCTATGCCAAGCGTAATCAGCCCGGCAGCGTCCTGGAGATGCCTACTTGGTATGAGGAGTAAGGGCGGGCTGCCGCTGTTATTGGTTACTCGCGTTGCGAGCAGGCGTAGAACTTGAAAGAGCAGGGAGATATCAAATAGGGCCTAGTCGTCAAGTAGCTTCCCTCGTAGTACAATGGTGCACATGCCTCGTTCACGCACCAATAGCCCGTGAATACATCGCGTTGCTGACCCTCCTCACACCGACCGTACCGACACGAATTGCCAGGTCGAAAATGAAGCCCAGTGACCAGCCGGCTCATTGGGGCCGAGCGGCTGAGTTCGGTGCACTCACCCTGGCCGCTCCCTTCCACCGATGCAGTACCGCGCAGGCGCACACCTCTGAGCAGCTGAACCCCTGAATACGGCTGCATCCAATAGCGCCATGCCAGCCATGGTGCCTGGAGCTGTCCTTCAACCCCTTCCGCCGCCCGCGTATTCTCGCCATCGGGACCTGGCCCCCTCCAATCCAGTAAACACGGGACCTTATTCTCGGTTCCTTCATTCCACTCACCACACCCTCCCAACACACTTACTTACCCCCGCCCTTTTCCATCTCACCCTGAAAGCTCTCCCCGACCCACCTACTTTAACTTACCTACCCTGGAAGCCCCTCCTTCACCTTGACACCCACCGACAGCAACATCAACCTCAACATCCAGTCACTATCATCCCCAACGTTATCATCAGCATCAACACCAACACACACTCATCACTAGCGACCGCCCAAAATGCCCACCCCCCGCCTCCTCCTCACAATCGACACGCCCCTGCTCGCCACCCCCTCCCACGACACGCTCGTCCTCAGCCGGCGCGTCAACGGCGCCTTCAACAGCGCGCTGGCCGTCGCCTCGCTGCGCCCGCGCGACGCCCGCACCGGCCCGCTGTATGCGCACAACGTGTTCTCGTGGGAGGACGAGTTCAGCGTTGCTGTTTCCTACTCGCCCTCCCCTGGTATACATGGTGAACATGGGGGGGAAGGGGGGAGTGGCAGTGGGGCGATCAGCGCGTCGTTTACGGATCCGGTTGGGGTGAGGGATGGGGAGACGGTGCAGTTTAGGGGGAATGTGTTGGTAAAGGAGGAAGGGGGTGAGGGTGGGGAGGGGGTGAACGAGGAGGACAGGGCTGTTGATGCGGAGGGTGGTGAGTGCGGGTCTGGGTTGGAGACAAAGGGGAGGTCGTCGAGTGTGTTTTGGGTGGCGGATGTGCCGCCGTTGTGCAGGGTCGAGGTGCTGCAGACTGTGGGCATCAGGGGGTTGAGTTGTCGGGTGTTTCAGAGTGAGAAGGGCGAGTTGAGTGAAAGGGCGGAGTTCGAGGTTTCCAATACTGTGAGTTCATCCCTGAATTGTACTGGGTCAACACTTCCCACCGTGACGTTGTTGATGCTGACGGATTCGCCAACGGTGCAGTTCATTCTGTTTTGGACTGAACGACAGGTGCCGGTGGGCGGCAGGATTGTCGTGGCAGAACACGAGGGATGCTTGATTACGACTGACGATAACGGCGAGGTGGTTATGGTAAGGTACGGATACTCAACGACAAATGAACCGAAGGGCGGTGAGCAGCCTGCGTGGTATCGGGAGGCTGCGAGCTCGGCCATGGTGGATGATGTGAGAGCTGGTTTGATGAGACTCACCATGCATACATAGCGGTAACAATGCTACCAATGCCATTAGAGAAACCAAGATGTCAAGCTCTGACTGAACCCAGGACTCCCAGAGAGCAGCGGTCAAGTGGCCTCACTCCCAATCACACTCTCAAAGAACTCGTGAATGTTCCCTCTTTCGCCCATCCTCAGCCTACTCTCGCCCCGCGCAGATCCTCGTCACAGAACAAAAAGAACAGCAAACGCCAAGACATCAACTTGCTATCCTAGAGCCAGTCACGTCCAAGACATTCATCAAACTGCATGCCCGTGAGCCATCCCTGATCCATCAAATCCTGTTGTTTCTAGTTGGCCCATGTGGGTCACTGTCATCTTCGCTCTCCGTCTCAGCATCTTCACTCTCGCTCTCGTCATCCTGGTCTATTTCTCCGCACCAATTTCATCGAATCACACATTCGCTCCGATTCCTGTCTCTTCTTCGATTATCGCCGCGACCATGTCAAATGCCGCAAACATATCGTAGTCAGACTCACTACATCCGACATCCGGGGGGTCCACGAGTTCGATCATCCGGTCCACCTCCTGATCACGGAATGAATTCAACAACTCCATGTTGTCGTCAACCTCCCGGAGCTGCTGGCACATCCTCAGCCTCCCATAGAACAGGCGGGTGTTTTCCGAGGCACTGCGCTGCTTTTCCTTTGTCCGGAGGGCCTTCGTGACCATTTTCGTGAGCCTGTGGCTTCCCAGCAGATTGACCTGATCAGGTGCACCAAGCTGTTGTAACCAGTATGCTGTTGTTGCCGCGAGGTGATCGAGTGCCCCGAAGCTGAGAGCTTTTTGTAGAAAAGCAAGAATTAAGCCCCCGTTCTGGACAGCTTCCACGTAACCCTCCCTGCTGACCAAAGTGGCCGAGTACCGCTTTGCCGAGTCCCTCAGCGTTCCGATTATGAGTTGATGTAATCTCATGGAAAAGATTGGGCCGACTATGATAGTCACCGTGCTGAGAATGTCGATCAGGGCCGTTCGGGAAGCTTCCGAGATGACACCCTTCCTCCGGACATTGTCGAGGGCCTTGGTTACCGCAGTGAAGAAGTCGGATGACGTGATATGGACGAAGTAGGCCAACTGGAGGTAACTGAGCCCCGCCATCTCTGCATATTCATGAAGATAGAACACCGAAAAGATGAATTGTACAGTATAATTCCATGTCGCTCGAACATCGTCATCGACTTGTCCCTGTGACGCTTTTGTTGAATTGGAGCGCCGCAACAAGATGGGGAGAAGGAGGTATGCACAGAGTTTGGGGAAAGCGCTGGTAGAGTTGATCGCTTCCTGTATTGCGCTCAACGCAATGTCATTCGCTTTCTCAATGAACCTGCTTGCCTCTTGCCCGTCAAAGAGATCTTCCGTCTTGCCGGAGGTGAGCATCAGTTTCATTGCTCCCGACGAGACTAAGACCGAGACTAGTTAGCATCCTGGGCACTTGAAGAAGGAAGATTGGCACAAACCGCGCTTGAAGATGTTAAGATCCTGTATTTTGGAGTCGACGTAACAGGTCCATACGATGGTTGATGATTGCAGTCGTTTGATGCGTTGGTACACCGTGCGTTTGAAGACCATTTGCCAGCATCGATCGCAGGGTATCCCACCGGAACACTGATAGTACGGTTAAGTACGTATACATCGAATCAATTGGTTTGCGTCGGAGAAGGGGGACATTTACTTACTTGCTTCCGGTCGTCTCGACATCTTTTGCACGCATAACCCTGCCTCTTCACTCTCTTCGATGCGGGCGGAGTCCCTTGATGACGCTCCGGTGCTTCCACGGAGCAAGCCGGAACCGCAAATGTAGCCAGGGAACTTGCCGGAACACCAGCCATGACGAGGCGGGTGGTGCGTGGGCTTGAAGGGTGGCGACGTTTGCGGTCACAGAGATTGAGGGTGGTCCTGGTTTCCGTGGTTCCACACCCGGGCGAATTTTGCTTTGGGACAAGTTGCCGGAAACGAGACTGACGAGCAAGTACACTTGTAGCAACGTCTTGTGAATTGCGAGTCTCCGCGCTCAAAGGCAAGACCGAACGTCCGTAGTTGCATGGATGATATGGATTGTTCTGCTGCTGAGTGCAGGCTGGTCGAACATAATCGAGGGCAAGACCACCGAGGGCGGTATCACCGATCTGGAGCGGAAACTGCGGAGAGCTCGTGGCATCGTTGAACTGTGGTGTTGCTCTGGATGCTGCTTAATGCCATCAATCAGTATCTGGGTGTGCCTTTGTGAGCTGGATGGGACTTCGATTTTACCTACCTATTGTGTTGGGTGATGTTAGGTGACGATCCGGGAGGGTATCCCAGGTTACTGGGGCTCGGTCGAGACTCTGAGGAGGTAATATAGGGCTCTGGAGAGAATGCTCGAGGGACAATCCATGGCCGCCCGGTTCCTCGCAATTGGGGACGTCAAAAAGTCCCGTGATTTGCAGTTCCTGGGTAGGACTGCTTGGATTCCACCCTTGGTCGTCCCCGAGGAAGTTACCTGTTGAATTCCACAATTGGTTGTTCCCCTGAATGTTATCCATCGGATCCCACCATTGACTCTCCCCGGAGAGTTGTCCAGTACATCAGGGGCATTACCAGGTGCCGCAGGATAGACTTCCAGGTCCATCTCAGGATGCTCAGACAGGTCCTGGAGGCCACTGACGAAGTCTTCTGCAGCGTTGAGATGCTGAGTCAAGCTGCCACTGTCGATGTCATTGGATGCTAAAGGACCTGGGGCATTCAGAGTCAAACATGCGCCTAGACCAGTATCGCGGTGCTCGCCTTGATCCATGGTGATTGAGGCTTCAAACCCCAGGAAGAAAGGTTCCTGATGGTCCGGTTGACCCATATTGGCTGCGGCTTCGAACGCCAGCAACCAGGATTCCTGATGGTCCATATCGACGACGATGGGTGAGGTGAGTCAACACCTAAAGATCAGAAAATGTCCGGTTGCGAGGTTACGTGGCACTGGCGGATGTGAAGATGGAGAAAGTTGTTCTGGATGTAATTCAAGCCTGACGAGAGAAGCACCAGTTGATATATCGGTCGGCGTGGCAGTGATGCAGCCTGAGTGCAGCCAGACAGGCTCGGGTCACGCCCAGCATTGGGAGTGTTGATTTGTCTGCCCAATCATGCGTGTTCCGACAGCCTAATCGAGCTTAGCGTTCCTTCCTCAGCCCCAGGAGTCCCCGCCAATCATGTGCCCTGAGATAACCCGACAGCCCAAAATGTCCAGATTCCAAATTCCTACCCAAGACCATTGGTCCAGATGGGCGCGCATGCACAGCAGTCGCTTCCTCGTGAGCCGAGAAAGGAGCCTGTATTACGGTGCTGGTTTGAGCGGTAGACATGTATATAGGTTTCTGTCTCCGACCTCTGAGATGGGTGGCGGGAATCTAGGTACGTAAATGACAGCCGGAATTGCCCCGACGTCAAGCACTCCTACATACCTAGTATGTACTTTGATTTGGGCCTCTTCGGTTGTCATACCTACCTCAGATTCATTGACGCAAGCTCTCCCGCAGTACCGCAGCATCCAAAGACTGAATATGAGTTCGACAGCCACTCTGCAAGCTGGAGCGTGGACGGATGCGACGACGATCAGTCTGGCCATCCTGCTCCTAACAGCCATCCTCACTCCCCTGGGATGGGTTGTGCAGAGGTTCTGGCAGGTGCGAGGTCTGTAGACCACCTTCACGTCGAGGCGGGGCGCCTCAGAGGCTAGCGGTTGACTGAAACTGAAACAGGGCGGCCGACTGGCGAAGTTGATGATGGGGAACCAGGCAGAGAGATGGTTTAGCATTTTCCTCTGCGCTTAGTGCGCCCCCCCCCCCCTTCATATCAACCTCTTTGCAGAAAAACGTGTTTCTTGCGCTGTTATTTTTTCGACCGTTCATGTACCGCATTTTGTAGATGGTAGACACGGCGTCATTGACTGGACGCGGTCGCGATTGTCGCCGCCGGTGTCGTTGTTGAATGTTTATGTCGTGCTCGAGCCCGCTCTACATTCCGGACCAGGGTATCTAGGTAGGTGAGGTAATGAACAAGTAGAGACAGCGGCGTTCTTATTTCCCCGAGGCAAGGGCGGGAAGAGTAAGTCGTGACCATGTCCCAATGCGTCAACTACACGTTTGGAATACTGTGATCTAGTGGCCTCCGTTCTGTGGCGTCGCCGGAAGAATTCCTGCGAAACTTGGTCGTTTCATCAATTCATCATGGAGTACATCCAAAACTCCGGCGATCTCCACGACGTCGTGGCAACCCCCGGACAACCGCTTGAGGAACGGGCAATGCTTGACTGCACCATCAGCGAGGACAAACTCGAGTTCATCTATAGCTAGGCGGCCGACATACTGCTATAGTTTTCAACATGCAACTTCTCCCGAATTGGATCACTCGGAAAGAGGGACTATGACGACTCTGACGCCAATGATGGCGACATCAACGTCACCTATCGCCCGCTATCTTCAACCTTGCTCAGCTTGGCGAAGTTGGAGGCATTCCCCCTTTCGCACTGCCGCCTGTTTTCACGACATAATTTTACGCCACCTCGTCCGAGTACTCCTCTGCGCAAGCCGACATACACCTGCAGCAGCTTTCATTCCAACGCAACGAAGCAATGAGATCGGCAGACGACCGTCGTAAGAAATACAGTGCCAGATGAGCGACTCTCTCATCCACACCTCCTCATTCTCTCTGGCACCAATCTCATCTGACATGCTCTTTCCCAAGGCAACTGTTCCGCAAACTAGCCTCCCAGCAGCGCCTCGCCTCCCCGGAAACCAACACGGCCCCTTCAAGCTGTGGTGCGACGACCTCCGGCCAGCCAGCGTCCTCGTCGACGCCGACCACCGCATAGTCGGCGTGGTCAACTGGGAATTCACCTACGCCGCGCCCGCTGAGTTCACTTACTCGCCGCCGTGGTGGCTGCTCTTGATCATGCCGGAGGAGTGGCCTGCGGGCCTTGGCGACTGGGTGGCCCACTACGAGCCCTGACTTAAAACATTCTTGCGGGTGTTGCGGGCCAAAGAACAGGAGTTTGTGGACAAGGGTTTGCTGGAACAGACGTACCTCGACATGCCGTTGTCGGCGCGGATGCGGCAGAGCCGGGAGACAGGAGATTTCTGGGTGTCGTATGCCGCGAGGAAGTCGTGGGCTTTTGATGGGATATATTGGAGGAGCATTGACGAGCGTTTCTTTGGGAGGAATGAGGGTGATTTCATGGAGAGGTTAAAGCTGCTGCCACCTGACCAAACTGCTGGGATGGAGGACTTGGTGCGGCGGAAGATGAAGGAGAGAGAGGAGGCTACGCTAGTTGATTGGTATGAAGAGGGGCCCGACTCGACGCAGTTGCCGCCGGATATTCTCCGCTTGGACTTGGAAGAGGCGTCTACGGTGGTGGAACACACCACGTCAACTGCAGCTGAAGAGGTTGGCGGGAGGATCGAAGGTCTGGCACTGGAGGACGTAGCGAGGTCGCCGTGATGGCGACCTGCGCTGCAGCTAGTCGGCCCGACAGGAGGCGTTCCTCTTCTCGGCCACCCGCTTTGACATCCGGTGCGAGTGATGCTTCCATGAATCCTCTCGTTAGGCACACGCTTGATGAGATTCCTGAATCTCCGCCTGACTATTCGCGAATGATGCCGTGATCAACTTTTGAACATCCGAACCCAATGAAGTTCTAACTGATACCTACATAGGTGCCTACATGTACGTTGTGGCGAACTGTGCTTGGCCTTTCGAACAGCGATGAAGTTTAACCGAGGAAGTGATCTTCACCAAGAAAACAACGCAACAGACTCGCGTGGTGACAGATTAGTTTCTATCCAATCCAGGGTAAGGTTGAAGCTGAAAACGTGCATGTGCAGCCTGCGTGCTGCTGTGCTGCGGTGCATCGGACAGCGAGGTCATCACGCTCAACTCAGAGTCCAGCGGCGTCCAGTAGGGAGAGAGTCTCAGAGCTCTGACATGTTGTCATCGAATTACAAAATCGATCTGCAACACCACGAGCAGGTCATAAAGTGGCTGCAGATCGGGTTTGTTGGGCGCGTCCGAGGCCTCACTTACAACAACCATCAAAAGCAGGCCAAACGCCAGTAGTAACTCATTGATTGCTGTCTAGAAGCGGGGTGCAGCGGCACCGACACAGGATAGGCAGTCAACTTGCAGAGAGACATACATGATGCATTGATTAGCCACATTTCAGCTCTCCACCGACGGCGACGACTGAGGACTGCATCGTGCATCGAGATGACCGGTCACGAGGACGGCTGCAGACATACCAGCCCGGAGATTTGCACATGCTGTGAACAGAGAGATCAGTTTTGTCACTTACGGTTCAGAGCTGGCGGCAGGCATAAATTTCTGAGACTGCAAGAGCATAAATGCTCGCCTTTCTCCCTTGATAGACATAACTTGAGCAGACATTGCCGGACACCGAAGCTCCATCGCGCCAGACATCCAGCCTTGAACGACTGAGCCATAGCTTGCTTCTTCGTCCTTCGATATCTTCCCATACCGTCATCATGACTTCGACACAGAATAACTGGTGCGTGTTTGTTTGATCCATGCTCCTCTTGCCTTCAGCCCTCTCAAAGTGGCCATTGTTGGCTCTCCATATGAGCTGGCTTCACACAGCAACATACCCCCATGCCCTCAGCCCGAAACCTGAAATCACCACACCTGACTGACAGCCCCCAACAGGCGTTGGTGCTCCAAGTGCGCCTGCATCTTCTTCGCCGGCGACGCCGTCTGCCACGCCAACAACGGCGTGCACGACCACTCGGCCAGCGCCACGTACGCCATCTCAGGCCAGACCAACGCCCCCGGCCAAGACAACTGGAAGTGGTGCAAAAAATGCCAAGTGCTCTCCTACGCCGGCAGCGGCGCGGGCCCGTGCCAGGCCGGCGGGCAGCACGACCAGTCCTCGAGCGGCAACTACCACCTCCCGTCATCCTCCTCCGGCATCGGCGGCCAAGCGCCCTGGTGGTGGTGCCACAAGTGCCAGGGCCTCGCCTGGCAGAGCGCGGCGTGCGTCGCCGGCGGCAGCCACGACTTCGCGGGCAGCGGCGAGTACGCAGTCTGCATGGACGGCGACCCGCGCGCGCAGGCGAGCATCGCGCAGGACGGCTGGCGCTGGTGCAAGGACTGCCAGCTGCTGTGCTACGACGGCCGCACGGCGTGCCCGGCGGGGGGTGCGCACATCAGCGCGGGGAGCGGCAACTATGCGCTGACGGCGGGGAGCCCGGCGCCGGCGGATGCGCAGCCGGGCTGGAAGTGGTGCAATCGCTGCTATGGCCTTGCTTATGCCGCCGGCGCGTCAGATGGAGTCTGCCCGCGCGGCGGGCCGCACAATTTCGCGGGGAGTGGAGACTACGCGGTGCTTGCGGGCGTGGCGCCCGGGGGAGGGCAGCAGGATAAGTGGGCGTGGTGTAAGTATTGTCAGCAGCTGTGGTATGCTGGGGGCAGTGGAACGGGCAGGTGCGCGCGTTCGCCGGCTGGGGGGCACTCGAGTGAGGGATCGGGAGCGTATGTGCTGTCTGTCTCTTGAGCCGAAGAAGCTGGCTTTCTCAGTCTAGGCATTCCTTTGCCCTTTGTTCGTCCGCGGAGAGAGTTTTGATGGCGATGACTTCGAGTTTCGAAGCACTTCGGTCATTCCCCGAAACTAGGTAGCTGCAGGTACCAGTTGACCAGATCAGATCAACGCTCAGAGCTTCATGTGCTGTGGTTCGGATGAAACGGCTTGAGGACGTGTGATTCTGTCCGTGCGCGCCTGCGTGCAGACGGCAACGCTGTCTGCAGGCCGGGGTGACGCGGGTTCTAGAAGCTCGTGCTGTCGAGCAGAGTGCGCAGTGGTTGAAGCGCCCGGCAGTGTGAATCAAACGTTCAACTTCCCCTGGAACCTGTTTACCAAGTTGTCTGGGTTCAACAACGCCTTTGGGAGTGGCTAGCATGTTGAAGATGGTGAGTCCGCTCTGGCCCTCGACATGTCTAACGGCAAGGTGGCCGAGCGGTCCAAGGCGCCAGGTTCAGGCCAACCTGAATTCAATCTTCGCGGATTTTCCTGGTCTCAGTAATGGGGCGCGAGTTCGAATCTCGCCCTTGTCAATCTTTTGCAGTCAGTTAGTTGAGCTTGACTTGCATGCATGGTCTTTTTTGCCCAGCCTTCTAGAAGAAGCTTGTGGGTTGCAATCCCCGAATCCCCACCTGTGGATCTGGGCTTGGCGTGCAGTCGCTCAGGCAGGCTCCGTGTTTCGCCATCTGGCTCGTTGGCCGTCGAAGGCTGCAGGTGCAGAGAGGTGCCGGCTCCTTTTTCCTGTCTTTGTCGGGGAGACGGGATGGCCGGCAGGAGGAATGCGTCTGAGACATGGGCGGACGGAGGTGCAGCAACCTCGCTGCGACATGGGCGCAACAGCCGGTAGCCGTTTCTCAACCCCAGCCTGGAGGCCGCTGGGCGGGCAGCCTGGATCATGTTGAACGAATTCGGCGAAATTGGAGAAGCTGGCCACTGCCGAGGTATCGTTCGCGGTCAATCAGGTCCGAGTCGGGTCGGTCGACGACTTTAAAGTTGTGCCCCGATGCCTGTCGGTGGACCTGGCCGCGAACCCCGATCTGCAGGCCAAGTTCGTCTGAAACATCAGATGAACCCGAGCTCGGAAACAAAGGCACGGAACGCGCCCGCGGTGTCAATCTGGGCAATCTCAGATGGCAATGGGCCTGCCGATGGCTCAATGTCACCCAGGATGCCTGGCACGCCTGCCTCGCCTGGCTTTGTGCAGCCGTGCTGGCGGAAGGAAGCACCTCGGGCAAGGGGGGCCGGGCTCAGGAACGACTGCCTGAGCCAATGGCAGCCCTACGGTTAACGATGGGTTTAATTGGCCCATGCGCCACAGCTGCGACTTCTCGATTGGGACGATCGAAATTTAAAACACGACGCGAGTGCTCAGGGGTGGAGCCCGGCGAGGCTTTGGCGCTTCTGGCAACGTCTGACTGAAGAACGCTGACAGGCGCCTAGCACGACGGTCGGCCGCGGGGAGTGAGGCCAATCTCTCAGTTTTCTGCCTTCGTTCATGCGACGGGGGCCCAGTCGCTCATTACGGACCCCGTACACGCACACCATTCACACACACGCTCGTTACAGTCAGTCGCTCATTACGCAGTATATCGATTTTTGTTGTTATTTCTGTTTTCAATTGCTGTCGCATGAACAAATCAGCGGGCCGCGAGCCAGGTTCCACGTTGCAGCTGCAGCAGCGCTTCCGCAGCCCGCAGAAAGGGCCGTCATCGAGGGGGCCCTAGGTCGTCGATACGTTCGCGGGTGGTAACGCGTCGCGGACCTGACCTGTCTGTCGCCTGCTGCTGCCGCCGCTGCTCCTGCTCGCCGGCCTCGAGTTCTGAGGGCCGAGAGATAGGATGGAACCCGGCGCCAGGGGCAGGTCCCCTGTGTCCCGGCGCGTCGCACAGAAGCTGGGCAACGACACCATCGTCCGCATTCCCTACCGCCCTCGGAAGGATGCAGCCTACGCGCGGAAGAGTGCAGCCGCCGCCGACCTCGACACGGCGACACGCGCCGCCCGCCGCCAGCGCTCAGAGGCTGACCTCAGGCACCACCCGGTGGCCGCCGACGCGCTCTCGCTCGCCGGCACCACGCCTCCTACCAGTCCGACCATGGCCAGCTTCCCTGGCCGCTCCAAGTCCATGACTCCCGAGTCCACCAAGGCCCGCCGTCCCCAGCTGGTTCTCATTGACTCGCAAGGGCAGGTCACCGCCAAGGACGGCGATGACGCCTCCTTCCGGAAGCACAACCGCGGCATTGGCTCCATCGACTCGTTGCTTTCTTCCACCACCTATGTCAACACGCAGTCTGAGTGCAGCCGGCCCGAATCTAGCTTGTCCCGGGAGACCCGCCTCGAGGCCGAGGACACTGACGGCGGCGCGCCCATTGTCCTCCGCCGCGGGCCTCGAAAGCAAGCAAGCAGGTGCACATCCATGCCTGTGCAAAGCCGGCTCGTCCTTCGGGAAGCTGAACGGGCCCACAGTCAACTCAGGATCCAGCTCACTCCGGCCAGCACCGCTGAGCCTGTCTCTAGCTTGATTTCCGGTGAGAGCGAGAACCAGGAACTGGAGGATGACGAGACCAGGCTGGTTGATGAAATATCCTCATGGGTGCTGACGAACACCATCGGGAAGGACGTGGATGATTGTGCTGCCCCACTGCTGGTTGGGGATTGCACGTACCGTTACCTTCAGGAGCTCTGGACCGCAGCCCAAGAAGGGCACCTCGGATTTATTCAAACAACATCTGGCCACGGCACCCCTTCGTCCCAGTACGGTGGCACGCCAAGCTCTGGCAACAACGATCAGCAGCCCTTTGGCCAGCATGGTAAGGGGAAACGGAAAGCAGATGGGGGCAGCGATGATGGCAGTGGGCTGGGAGGTCGTGACGGCGAGGGGGACGATGACAGAGACGTCTCACCAGCCTCGCAAGTGTACAGCACCAAAGGAAGCGCCACCACCAACTTCAGCTGTCCATATCGAAAACGCAACCCCTTGCGCTTCAACGTGCGCGATCACTACGTCTGCGCCACACACTCTTTTGCCGACATGTCACAGTTGAAGTGAGTTGGGGCTCACATTGCCTGGAGACATTTCTGTGGAGATCTCTACTGACTGGACTTTAGGAAACACATCCGTGCCCATCACCCGCCGGTGCAGAGGAACGCGGGTCCATTCCTCTGTCCCCGATGCTGTCAGGGCTTTGTATCGAAGAACGAGCTTGATGCACATCTCCGTCAGCCAGACGTATGCCGCATCTCGTACGACAGCGGAGGTGCCGATCCCGAAGACGGCATCACCCAGAAAATCATTTCGTCCCTGGAGGCAAGGAGCCTCAAAGCCAAAATCGACAACTGGCTCTCGCTGTGGAAGCTTCTGTTTCCCGCAGATCAGGTCATCCCTGATCCAGGTGCGTACCTATCTTCCATGGCCCATTTGGCCAAGGCCCCAACTTCTGACCGCAAACAGTTTTCGTTCCGGTCATGGAGATTTTTGATTTCATTTCCGAGTCTAAGAAGGTCCTCGGCACCTTGAAAGACCTGCTTGAAATCCAATACAGGCACGTCCTTGAAGGGGCAAGCCATGCAATGGATGTCGACCTGAAGATCCGCCAGGGGTTGGAACGGAGCGCCAAGTCCATCTACACCTGGATAGAGACTGTCGTGCAGGACTGGGAACAAAGGATATGCGGCACCGTCTCGCTTTTCACAAGTTCGGCCATCAGCCAGCCCGCCACCAGTGACAGCTGGGCCTCTACCCCACGCCTCCCACCTTCGCCTGCTCCGACACCCACGGTCGTGCCCGGCAACGTCGCTGCTGCGAACGCCATGATCAAACGCGAGAGCCCTGGCGCATCTGCTCCCGCGGGTCCCCGAGACACGTTTGTCCGCCGACGATCCAACCCAGCGCCCAAGCGGATCAAGAGGCCCGAGATTCTGCCCAAAGTCGCGCCGCCAACGCAGATACCGCTGCCGATTCAACGAGCCCGCACTCCTCAATCACAAGCGCGAGCCGTCAGCACCGTTTTCAGGCCGGCGGCACCCGCAGTCCTTCCCAGCCAGTCCGTTCCCATTCCCACAGCAACAACCCAGGGTCTCGAACCGGGACCGCCATACCAGCCGAGCTGGGATCACCCAAGCGTCACCGTAACCAACGCCTACAACGTCCCGTACACCAGCCCAGGCGACGTCTTCCAACACCCAGCACTGACGCCGGCACCATACGCAACCATGCATCCTCACCAGCTCGACGGCCTGCCGACCTACCTGGCCCCGGAGCCTCCAAACGAAGCCGTATCAGGCGACGCCATGCAGCAGGACGTCGACCCACGCCGGCAGTCCACCGCCACCATCCAGGCCAACCGGCTGACCATGTCGACGACCCCTCGGTCCTCGCTCGCCAGTCTCGGCTGGATCCGCGACGAGAACAGGGACTCGAGCCAGACGCTCGTCGAGGCGCACCCGCCGGGCCGCTGCGGCAACATGTACTGCCCCAGCTGCAGCAAGACCATGCCCGACGACATGACCGGCCCTCAGCCCTCGCCCGTCGGCATCCACCACGCTGTTGTCACGGGCGCCCCGCATCACCATGCTGCGTTTCACACGGCGGGGCCAGGGGGAGGAGGGGGGCCCTTCCAGACCTCGCCCAGCCCCGGGGAGGTGCATGGGTTTGCGGACCAGGTCGAGTGGTCGTTTCATGCTGCTGCCTCCGGAGGAATCCATGGTGCGGGGGGTAATGATAATATGTTTGGGGGAGGGCACCATGGGCCGCAGGAGGGATACTAATTATGTGTACAAGTAGAGAGTAAGAAGGGGTGTGTTTGTTAATTTTTTTGGGATACACGGCCGTTTGTACACTACTAGTAACATGATGCCTTATGGTAGACATTTCTACTAATGCAATCCTTTTCTGAACTTGGAGGCGGCCAACACCTCGATTGTGTCTAAAAGGACTGAATCTACGGGGATCCTGCTACACACTTAGGTAATTAGATGTGGAAAGGATTGTAGGGACACAGCTCAAAGTCAGAGACCATGAAACTCTCAACCTACCCCCTAGCGACCCACTTCCAGTTCGCATTCCGGTGCAAGCTGATGTCGCCAGACCGCCACGCCCTCCACCCGCCAAACAAGCCACCGACCGGCCACATCTCCGTGAGACTCTGCATCCAGCCTCTCTGCTTCCCGGTATCCCTCTTAATCTTGTCGTAGATGCTCGCCAGCCGGGTGGCGCGGTACTTCTCCCTTAATCCTTGATACCATCCACGGTCATACACTCCCCAGAACTCCTCTTCGGTGTAGAACATGTGCGCATACAGCCACTTGCGACCACCCAGCTCCTGCAGCT
Organism: Chaetomiaceae sp. R4402; assembly: GCA_023628555.1. Lineage (NCBI taxonomy): Eukaryota > Fungi > Ascomycota > Sordariomycetes > Sordariales > Chaetomiaceae > Chaetomiaceae sp. R4402. The sequence goes on along the minus strand of JAMAKO010000066.1, from coordinate 15,951 downwards.
TGCCTTCCAGCTCGCGATTCTTCTCCACAAACCTCTCCCGCTCCTTGGGCCCCCAGCCCCAAATCCCAACACTAAGCATCTCCCCCGCTCCTTGCTCCACCTCTCCCTCTCCCTCATCCGCCGCCGACGCCGTTACAGGATGGAAAGTCTGCACCCTCCCGCCACCGCGCAGCGGACACAGCCACAGCGGCCAGATGCCCAATTTCTCGTCCAGATGCTCCAGTAGCTCGGCCGCGCGCGCCCACGGCACGGCGACGTCCTGCACGACCAGCCAGCGCGTGACGCCCGTGGCGTGCAGCGCGTGGTACAGCGTGCGCGTGTGCGAGAAGTCGTCGAACAGCCAGCGCGTGAGTCGCGTGAAGGGGATCGCGTGCCCGAAGTAGTCGTACCCGGCTTCGCCGACCCAGAAACCGCCGCGGTCGTAGCGGAAGAGGAATTCCGCTAGGGGGACGTAGTCGTCGGCTGTGTTGTTGTTGCTGCTGGGGGCGGTGGTGGGGGTGGTGGGAAGGGGAGAGAGGTGGCCTGTGGACTGGCGGACGTGTCGGTAGAACCACTCGTCGGCGGCGTGGCTGAAGGTTTGGATGTGTGCGTCTCTGGGGAGCTGAGATTCGTCGATGAGCGTGCCGGTGATGGCTACAGAGTGCTGTGGGGAGAAGAGGATGGCGTCGAGGTACTCGAAGGAGTTGCTGCTGGTTGGTTGAGTCATCTCGCGAAGCTGGGCGAGAGCGTCTGGCATGTTGTCCTGCAGACGGGTGTACCGGACGTGGACAAAGGTCTTGGCCGGGACCAAGCGGATTTTGAGGGCCGTGACAACGCCGAGCGTTCCGAGGGCGCCGGCCGCGCCGTGGAAGAGGTCTGGGTGCTGGTCGTGCGAAGCCTTGACGACCTGGCCGTCGCCCAGGATCATCTCGACTTCGAGAACGTTGTCGCTGAAGAAGCCGCAGCGAAAGGAGCTGCTCTCACCCGATGTCCCGGAAAAACCGCCCCCGACCGTGATGCCGGGGAACTCCATGACAACGGGTGGCACCAGGCCATACGGCAAGGTCGCCTCCACCAGTTGGTCCATCGGGACGTTGGGTTCCACGAGGCACCAGCTCTCGAGGTCAAGGCTTAGATCGCCTTTCGAGATGAGCAGAACATTGTTCAGCGTGCTAATATCTAGCATGTTTCCCGTGGAGACTGGGCGCGTCGAGTTGCTGGATCCGTGGTTGATTCGGAAGCTCTCGCCGCGCTTTGCGAAGCCGCGCACCTCCTCTGCAAGACTGCTGACGATTCGGTCATGGTGTTGGAGTTGGGGCCATGTTCGTGGACGTTGGTCATGCTTGTCGACTTGCCAAGTGCCCCCTTTGCCATCAACCATCGAGAAGGCTGAATCAGGGGCGGCATGAGAGCTTGCTTTCGCGGCCATGGTGGTTGATGGAGGCAACCTCAACTGAGGCCCAACAATGTTTCAGAGCTAGCAATGATTGTAAGAAGATGATTGGACAAAGACGAATTAACGGCGAGAAGAAAAAGGATGCGAAGGAAGACTGGTGAAAGTGAGGATGCGGGGGTGTATTCTCATGTGTAACTTGGGGATGAGGGAAGAGAATGGGCGACGGTGAGCGATGGGACGGCCTGACGGCCTGGCACACTAAATACCACTTGCAAGCGCTGGTCCTTCCTGCCTCCAGTAAACTGCTCCCCTGCCGGATGCAGTGATGCAAAGACCCGGCCGCTGCAAGTCGCCGTCCTTCCTGCCAATGCTTATGATGAAATCTGTCCTCCGCGACTCCCATCAGAAGCCGATGCGGATCCTGACGAGCCACCACAATCCCGCGCGGCTATTGGACTTTGTGGGAACGTGCTACTCATACGGAAGTAATCTGTACCGTACCTGAACTGCTTGAGAAGCATACAATGCTTCAATGCATCTAAAGCTTAGCGACAATCTCAAGGCTGACGAAATTTGTGAAACCTTTGTACAACAGAGCACTGGACTTTTCGATAAGCGCAATCCATGCTGTTGGACCGGCAAAAAGGGTTTGGTTGCATGTGTCCATCATTTCACGAATTCCCAAGCAGGTGTTGACTCCATCTCCAGCACACCCCGAGTCTTAGCAGCTGCTAATCAGCTACTGATTCACCGCATCCACGGTTGATCATAGAGCTAGGCATGACGACAACCTGCAATGTACCCCGAAGTACCGCTCTCCTGTGTTCTGGTCTCGAAGGTTTGCGCCAGCACATCCAGCTGTGTCTCAGATCCCCCGCACGTCGCGGCCCGATGCCATACATGTAAGGCGACAGTGTGCACAAATCCGAGACATCATCGACATCGCCAGGGCTAAAAGATAATAGTGTCGTGCGTGGGTGTACAGGTATTCCGCGCTACTCAGTCGCCAAGATGGCAGACCCATAACGTTATCGATCTGGCCGATTTGGCGACGTCAGTTCTAGGTTTGTTGATCAGCATGATCAGCGGTCAATCATCAGCGGTCTATTTAGCCCACCGTGTTGAGCTGGCATGATCAGGCATTGCGCAAACACGCCGTCGCCGCCTGTCTTTGATGCTAGCTTTCAAGTTTTCAGCTGAGGTCGTTGCAAGGGCGCGCACTCCCTCCTTTCTGCTCGCTTGCCTCAGCAGACTGGAAGCTGAATTTCCATTGCTTTCCAGCTACCCCTTTAGCCTCGAGAAAGCCTGTCAAGCAAGATCCGCTGTCATGGACCCCGAGAAGCGCCCTGTGACAGAAACCCGGTTTCTTGACGCCCCAGTCGAGGCGCTGTCGTGGAGCGGTTTGACTGTCACTGTCAGAGATAGGGCAACCGGACAACCCAAGACACTGTTGGACAATGTCGCGGGGATTGTGCAAGCCGGTGGGGTTCTCGTTCTCCACAGCAAATATTCTTTACGTCCCCGAGTCTTTGGCTAACAAGCTGCTCACAGGCGAATGCTGCGCCGTCATGGGCCCCTCGGGGTGCGGCAAGACCACCTTCCTGAACGTCCTTGCCCAACGCCCCGTCAAAACCAGAGGCTCCCTCGTCGACGGCCAAGTCCTCATCAATGGCGCTCAAGTGCCAAGCAGCATCTTCCGCCACGTCACCTCCTTCGTCGAAGACCACGACACCTTCCTCAGCGCGCTCACCGTCAAAGAGACGCTGCAGTTTGCCGCCCGCCTGGCGGGACTCGGTCGTGGCGCCGAGGCTGAGGAACGCGTCTACGCGCTGCTCGAGGCCTTCGGGCTGGTCAGCCAGTCCACGTCCCGTATCAGTTCGGGCATCTCGCACGGCCAGAAGCGCCGGCTGACGGTGGCCAGACAGCTCGTCACGGGCCCGAGTATCTTGTTTCTTGACGAGCCCACCAGCGGGCTTGACTCGGCTGCCAGCTACCATGTCGTGAATTACCTACGCCGGCTGGCTAAACGCGTGGGGCTTGTTGTCGTGTGCTCGGTCCATCAGCCGTCTACATCGACGTTCCAGCTCTTTGACAAGCTGCTGCTGTTGTCAGCGGGCAGGACGCACTACTTTGGCGCGACGGACTGCCTAGTCGACTATTATGCCAACATCGGCGTGTCAATCCCCGAGCGCGCCAACCCAGCGGATTTCTTGCTTGAGCTCGTCAACACCGACTTTGCCGGCTCCGAAGCGGTAGTCGCGGAGCGCGAGCGCGTGGCCGAGCTCGCCTCCCGCTGGAGCGGGTCTGTCCTCTGCCAGGAAACCGGCGAGGTGATTGCATCGTCAGCTGCTGCTGCTACGAACAATCCCGCAGATTTGCGTCTGGACACCGCACTGAGAAGACAGCCGCCTTTCTGGTCGCTGGTGGTGGTGCTCACCCACCGGGGCTTCATCAAGGCGCACCGCGACGCTCTGGTCTACACTCTGCGGTTCGGCATGTACATTGGCCTGGCGTTGCTGTCGGGGACCATCTACTTCCGGCTGGGCCGCGATCAGGACTCGATCCAGCTGCTGGTCAACTCGCTCCTTGTGGGTTGCGGCTTCATGGCATTTCTGGCCGTGACGTACGCGCCTGCTTTCTTGGAGGACTACCGGCTGTACTGTCTGGACCGGCGCAACGGTCTGTATGATGCCGGCTCGTTCTTACTGTCCAACTTCATCGTGGGAGTGCCATACCTGTTTGTCTTCTCACTCGTGTTTTCTGTCGTCTTTTACTGGCTCGCCAACTTCCAGCAATCCGCTGGTGCGTTTTTCGCCTTCACGGCGTGGCTGTATCTAAACCTATTGGCCGCCGAGGCTGTTGTTGTTCTCTGTGTGGTCGTGGCTCCCAATCTCGTCGGCGCACTGATCGTCGCGGCTCTCTTCAACGTCCTCACCTTTGCAACATCCGGCATCCTGGTACCACCGGCACAGCTAAATGTGTTCTACAGGTATGCTTTGTACTACTGGAACTACCAGGGCTACGTCTTCCGAAGCGTCATGGTCACGCAGCTGTATGGGCAAACATACGGCTGTGGTGCGGGATGCCAGTGTATGCTTGTGACAATCCCAGGCCAGTGCCATATTGAGGGGGAAACCATCTTGGATATGTATGGCGCAAACGTGACAAACCAGAGGCGCAACGTTGGCATCTTGATGGGGATTATATTGGGGTTTAGGCTAGCGGCTTGGGGCTTGATGAAGACGTTGAGACGGCGGTGATGGCTTCACGCAGAAGGGGCATGAATGGAATCACTTGTCCAATGCTGAAATTCGCATGTGCCTTCCTATTTGCAGGCCTAGCCATCTAGATACCGTGCCTACGTTTCTTACCTGCTATGATCTCGTGACCTCTCTCTGGCTAACAGACAAACGGGGACACTTCATTTTCATTCATGAGGACGAGAATGGCAGATTTGTACCTATTTGTAACTGTGTCTGTTCCTTATTTTCTGTTCTTCAATACCCGCGTATCCTACCCAACCACATCCACCATGCTTTGTCCTCTTTGATATTTTCCTTCAAAAGACACCGGGAATCATACGCCACCTGACACGCCGACAGTACTCGTCCCACGCCTCCGCATACTTAATTCTGCACCTCGCCTCGTCACGAAAACAACGATGAATACAGATACCAGTAACGAGGATTGCCTCCGCATAAGGAAGCAAGTGACCGCCGCCGCAGGTGAAACAGGATGCTCATGTGTAGGTGATGCTTCCCACGTAATTTGGATGACGCATTATCCCCCACAGTCCTGCACGACGCCCACGTGTCAGTCAGCGTCCGCTCTGTATGTCTCACTCCTATGCCAAACCCCCACGTGAGCTTACCTGAGCAGAGAAGGATGGTTCGGTGAGTTTTGCCGTCAGCTGTCTGATACTTGGCCTCGATGGTTTCAGCCGGTCTACCCAAAATGGGGAACTTCCCATTCGTTCGTCGTGCTGCGTTCTTCTGATTGTTCGAGACGTGGTTCAAGGTCCAACCAACGGCAAAGCCAATCAGTACGAGGACAGTCGTAAGAGTAGAGAGCTTGACAGGGTGAGAGGCGAGATATTGAGTTTGCAAAGTCCACAGATGCGGCATCATGACAGCGAAGCCAAAGATGCTGTAGAACGAGAAGCGTTCATGGGCACCATCGAGGGTTTCAAAGAATCTGATCCACAGTGGTTAGACAACAAACACAGTAGCACCTGCTGGAGCTGCCCAGTGGTTTGGCTTACAGATCTTCAAGGAGAAAGTATTCTGCAACGATGACGACTCGAAAGCCGACGGCGAGCACCATTGAGTTGGTCACGGAGCCAAATCTCTGGTGCTGCAGAGCTGCAAATGAAAGATCGCTAAGTTCAAACACCGAGTGTCAGCAAAGGGAGACGTCAAATTGTTGGCAGCAGATTGAGAATGGAAGCCTACATCAAGGTCCATGCCAGCATGCCGCCTGTCCTGCTGGCGTTGAAGTGCTTCCAGTCAAACAACTGACCAGTCCGCGGATGGAGTTCACCGCCATTGAATAGGTCGTACCAGAAGTGACCTGTGCGAGGATTTGATGTTCAGCAGGCTGACGAGAGAGAACGGACGAGAAAGAACGACGGGGATAGGTACAACTTGCCCGTCAGCACTGTATCGCCCTCATTGTCAGGTGCCACACGAGCCTTGATTTGGAAAACTCCGATGAGCACGGAGGAATACATCGCAGCGGTCGCCAGAGCGGTGGCCCAATGCCTCGCAAGAATCGAAGGATCCACGAATCCAGTGAAGGAGGCCACAGCCGCGAGGGCCAAAGTCAAAATCCACGCGTGAAACCCATTGAGTCTGTAAAGCAGACGTCTCCCTCCCGGCGTTCGCGGCGCCTGATGCAGCGGCCCGGGGACAAAGACATACAACACTGCCTGGATTGCAACCCACGAGAGGTAAGCTGCGATGGAGGTGAATGTGACCACCGGCAGACGAGACGTAAAGAATGAGCGCGGCTCGGAAAGGAAGGCTTCGCATGAAGCAGACAGTGATGCATCAAAGTCCTGGAAGGCGATCAAGACGAACCAGTCGAATATGGGACTCGTCGTTATGAGCTGGAAGCTCACAAGCTCGTTGGTGACGACGCTCGCCCAGCCTGTAGACTTTGGTTCATACATCTTTGGAAATTCTCGGCAAGTGTTGCTGTGGATAGGTATTCGGTTGGCAGGTTGTGTGCGGTCTCTTTGGACGTCAGGAAGACTGACACCATCCATATTCCTTTCGGCATGGCGGTCTCACGCAGAAAACGACGTGGGAGAGTTGACATTGATGGTACTAGCGATCTTTTGCTCCTTTTGTCATCGGGCCGCGCCTAGCCCAAGATCACCATTGCAGCTGCTGAATGTCTCAGGCACGGCAGCTGATTATCGAGCCTCGATGGGGCTGAAATAGGTGTTGGCACCCCATTGGATCCTCACGGCGATCTTGTGCTTCCTGAACATGGTACTCGTTTGTGCCTCGCTGACCGCAACGCGCTGATCCCTGGACTCCCAAAAGTACCTTGGTACTCACGCCCAAATATGACTTACACTCTGCTGTCTCTGCTTTTGGCTATCGTCTTGCTGGAATGGTTGGGACCGGAACGAACGTCAACCATGGAAGTAATACTCAACCATCTGGATCCAGTCCTACTGGACGGGGTCTACAGCTCAGCATTCGCTATAGTTGATACCATCTGTGCAAACGGGACAGCTTTAGAATCGCCGCACTTGTTGCCATCTCCAAGCATTCTCGTTGACAACATCAAAAGCCGAATTTGCACCCTCGCAAATAATCCAGCCCTGTGGCAGCGACATGGCGTGTGGCGCCAGAGCATCAGCATCTTCATGCTGACATGGCTCGCAAGCTCGGTGTTCTACCTGCTTTTCGGCACTGTCTGCTACCATCGCAACTTTGACCCGTCGCTGAAGAAGCAGCCCAAGTTCCGCCCGAACCAGATCCAATCCGAGATCAAGGCCTCGCTATGGGCACTGTTCGTGCTCAACGCGCTGACGGTGCCCATCTTCGTGGCCCAAGTTCGCGGGTTCACGAAGATCTACCCCTTTGGCGCCGGCAGCGCCTGGTACGAGGCGGCCCAGTATCCTCTGTTCGTGCTCTTCAGCGACACCTGCATGTACTGGCAGCACAGGGTGTTTCACCACCCCGTGCTGTTCAAGCTGGCGCATCACAAGCATCACAGGTGAGTGCAGGAAGACATGTGGAGATGATATTTGATGTTGTTAGGACGGATCTGACGATGCTGGTCTGAAAGTTTTGTCATACCAACGCCGTTCTCCGCGTACGCATTTGACCCGATCGAGGCGTGGATCATGAGTCTCCCCATCTACGCTTACAGCTTTCTGTGGCCAATGTCGGACGTGGGGCAACTGGTTGTCTTTTTCGTGACCAATGTGTGGACCTTTCTCCTGCGTAGGTTCTCTTTGATCTGTGTCCCACAAACGCAGGGCTTAAACTGACTTTTGCTGTGTGTTGCAGACGACAACCGTGACCAGTTTCATACGGTGCATCACAAGAGCATCCAGCTCAACTTTGGGCAGTTCCTGACTCTGTGGGACAGGCTTGGGGGCACATACGTTGACCCAGAGGTATTCTTCAAGCCTGCTCGTGGTCAGCCTGGGAAGATCATGCTCTAGGCTAGGCAGTCGATTCTTTCCTGTAAAAGTGGTGTGCCAGCCAGATATACATATGCAGAATCATGCTGCGGGGGCAACTGCGAACATGTAGATAGCAACTTCGAACAGATATCATACAACACCAACAAAATGACACTCTTCAGCAAAGCCCCCTCCCTTCTCCTCGCGCCTCACCCCCATCCTCCCGACTCCCCGGAACCCACGTCTCAAAGAAATCAATAATGACGCTCGACGCATTAAACGACGCCGGCCCATCCCCATTATGCTTATTATCATCATTCCAAATCGTCGCCGGCCAACTGTGCCCAATGGAACTCCCATCAAACACATGCGTAACCAATCCCTGCTTCGCCCCCTCCCCAAACTGATACACCGTCGCGTTCACCGTCAGCGGATAACTCGTATTCTCCGTCCCCAACCCATCCCGTCCAGCCCACACCTGCACCCAGCGCGGGATGTACGGCAGACACGCTCCCCTGCGCGGCTCGCCCGCATAGGGGATGACGGAGTCGTTTCCGCCATGAAACTCGATCACGGGGATATCGGCGCGCGCGTTGTGACACTCATTGACCAGCGTGCGCGGATCGCACGCCGAGGCTCCGTGGTGCTGGGTGTTGTTGGGCGCGTAGAAGGCGCCCGAGACGGGCGCAAAGGCGGCCACGCGCCGGGACAGGGCCGGGTGGCAGGCCAGCACGTTGCCGACGAAGCCGCCGCCGTCGCTCTTGCCGGTGGCAAAGATGCGGGTGGCGTCGAGGCAGAGGGTTGATTCGAGGGTGTCGAGGATGTCAGCGACGAAGGCGGTGTCGTCGGTCGTGACGCCGGGGACGCCCTCCCATCGGTCCTGTGATGGTTCGTTAATTCTGCAGATATTTCAAGAACTCCATTTACAGAGAAAAAGCTAAAGAAAAGGCACGCACCTGGATGCCCTGCGGGTACACAACGACATACTCCTTGTTGAAGAAGGAGGTGGTCAGGAGATCAAGGCTGGCCTGCTCCGAGGCATTGCGGTTGCCGCCGTGAAAGGACAGGATGAGTGGTGCGGGCGTGGTGCGGCTAATGTAAGAGGGTGGGATGAAGAGCAGGTAGCTTCTGCCGCTGGGGAGTGTCTCGTTAATGAGCTTGCCCGTTGTGATGCCGGTCCCACTGGGGCTGCATGCGAAGCCGACGGCGACGAGGACGGCGACAAACCCGGCGACAAGGAGACGGCGAGCCATGGCTCCAGTTGATAGACAAGATTGACTACCTAGGTATGTTCCAAGCTTCGCGGGCACCGGTGAACTAGATAGGGGCTGCCCGCAACGGAATGCTAGGTAGTAAGCAGAGGTCAGCGGCTCGTCGCCTCGTTTCAATGGTTCAGAGATGACTTGTGTCTGACGGCAGGGCGGTGGAAACCTGCCGGAATGGTGGAAGTGGGCCTTGGACGCGATGGCTGGCGTCGCCGTTTGGGGTAAATGATCAACGACTTCAAGCTACTTTACTGCCATGAAGACCGGGTCCGTCATTACTGAACTGAGTCAGGGGTCCGGCTCATCGTGAAGCCGCATCAATCTGAAAGGATCTGCCATTTCAATTTGGCTGCCTGATCGTGCTACCCACGGCACCTTAAGTCACAGTCAGCACCAGACGGGTACATGTAAGCAGGTGTCGTTTCGCTCGGGATGATGTCATGGCTCTCGTCAGCTCCGCCAGCTTGGGTACCTAGGGGTTGGATAAGAATAAGGGAGGGTGATAGTAGCCGACAAACATGGAGCGAGGACGGGGTGTGAGCATGAAGAGCAAAAGCAACACATTTCCCCATTCTCTCAGCGTGCAAGTGGACTGAACCTCGGTGATTGCAGACCCAGGTACGCCCTGACTTACGCAACACTTGCGTGTATTTATTTGTCTTCTGTATTCGTTTCGATATTGATACAGAAACTGTCAACGCAACGCAACCTCTTTAAGCGCGGCGTCTAAGTATCTCCCAGCAAAAGACTCTGGCTCGAATCATACCACGCCTCCCAGGGACTTCGCCCCTCATTTTCTGCTTACAGAAAACGCTTGCTTACAAGCCACCGGATGTTAGGAGTACTTCAAACGGTACAATCCTCGTGAAGGCTCAGTTGCTCTCTTTCCAGTGAACATTGGACCCACTCACGCAAACCTTCGACAGCCCACCATGAGGTTCATTGTTTGTGCGCCTCTGTTAGCCTAGCTTGGCTGTCTGCCAGTGCCGTTGCGGACAGCACGTCGAAGCCATATGAACTTCTCTTTATCTGGGAAGCATTCAAGCTCGGTAATGCTGTTTCTGGGTCGTCGAATTGCGGGATTCTCAAGGATTGGCAAGCTGGTAGCTACGGTTTTGACGGCTTCGTCACACACATTTGCAAGCAAACCAACCACACGGCCGGCACCGTCACGAACACGGACGACCTTGACGGGTCCATCAAGCAGTGGCGAGCAAAAGGCTCCTCGTGCTCCTACATTACGTACAGCAAGATAATCGATGGCGTTGCGCGGAACGCGGCGAAGTAATCACCTTCCTACCTGTGCTTGCCTCCCGCTCTAACATAACGTTTCTCTGTAGAATCGGTGAACTCCTGAGCGCAATTACCCAGAGAGTACAGGAGTTGCGTCTCCGCGACACAGCTGGGAAAAACGAGCCAAACGAGGACAATCCTAACGACAATAGTCCCGTTACGCGGTTGCGGCGCGCCATGGGTGCGCTGTACGAGGTGAAGCAGCGAGACACGTACGCCAAGTTGCTTGACGCAGTCCGCGAGAAGATGGGGGACCAGTTGGTCCTCGAGACGCAGCAGGTGGTCGAGTGTTCAGTACAGCCTTGTTGATGTCAACGCCACTGTCAACAAGCAAGACACCAACAAAGATGTGCACGCCCTGTCCAAGATGACGGCCGACCTGGGCCAGTACGTCCAGACGGCTGTTGCCGACAAGAGCATGCACTGGAGTGCGCTGAGACGCATTGAGAGGCTTCGCTACGAGCTTGAGGCATATCGCACGCCAAACGGCTGTTAGGATTACCAAACGGGTGTTGTCCGTGACAACGAAAAGAAGGGCCAGGTACGACAGAAAAAGCATGGAGCGAGTGATAGTTTGGGAGTGTTCGTTGGCCAGTATGTTATGTATTACCTAGTCAGCTTGATAATACCTGATGCCTTGTTGCTTGGCCATTTCTGCTTGGAGAACGTAGAATCGAAAGATACCCCTGTTTGACCTGTGCTGCTGACCCGAGGTAGGTGAGGTACGTTAACTACATATAACCTTGTCTAATTCGGGTACAAGCCACGAGAGCGAGAGGAATCGAGACATTACCCAATTCAAGTCTCCATTACACCACTGACCACAGTGTTCCCCCCCCCCCCCCCCCATATACAGCCCGGATCCCCCCAAAACACAATAAACAGCCATATGACGAATAACTACCTAAGGACGCCTACGGAGCTGAACTACACCAACCCCTACTCCTAAACGACGTCTTTATCCTAATCGGCGCCAGCGTGTAAAACAGAAAGCTCCACCGAGACAATCGTCCCAATCTACCTAAGTCCTGAAGGCAAGCCAAAGGAACTGAGGGTTGGGTGGAATTTTGTGTGGTAGAATTAGGGTACAGATTTAAGGGGGTGGAAACCTCCGGCCGCCGAAATTTGCAGAGAACCGAGGGCCCAAGTGGACGGGAGGAACTCAGGTCCAGTCGCTACCAGTAAACCTCGCTTCCCATAATCCATCATGATTGGCTTCTTCACAGCGCCATGCATTCAACTTAATGTAAGTGGTTTAGGCAGCTCATGCAAGGCAGAGAACACAAAAGCCAAGCATAACCAGGCACATACTAGTACCTACCGCACTATTTAAACTCAAATTCAGCCCATTGTTATCATGAGTCCTCGTCAACTCCCAGTACAGCATCCAGACCCACACCTGTTCCGTGGCCTTATATGTTCATCCTTTTCCTCCATCGCTGGGCATCCATGGAAACCGCGATGGAAGCCTCAACGCCGCAGCAACCATCCCCTCCACCCTCCAACACCTTCCCGGCCTTTCCCCGCCTCCCAGCCGAGATCCGCCATGAGATTTGGCGTGCGGCCTCCGCACACGCGGGGCCGAGTCCCGGCGTGTGCATCGTAGAGCCTTGGTACCAGAACAAGCCCTTCGTCGTGCACCAACGCCACAACGTCTCGCTGCTCCTGACATGCACCGAAGCGCACGCCATCGCCAAGGCGTCACCACCCCCCGCCCCACGCCCCTACGATCCGGCGGCCGACATCCTGTACCTCCGGGACCGGGGCGCCTTCCTAGGCCTGGAGTTCGCCGCTAAGGGGTCGCACAGCGGGCCGGCCCCCTACTTCCTGCCCTACGTCGCGGAGATCCGGCACCTGGCCATCGGCCGCTTCACGATGAACCAGCTCGACCACCGGAGCGACGCGGCGCGGACCGTGCGCGTGCTGCGCAAGCTCGCCACGCTCGAGGCGTTCTCCATCGTGTACCCGCACGCGGGCGACGTGGAGCACTGGGGCCCGGGCTGCTGGGCGCTCCCGGCGTACACGCGGGACCGGACCATCGCGCTGCGGCGGATTGGCGACGACACGCTGGGGAAAGCCAGAGTCTGGAGGATGACTAGGGAGGGGGTCAAGGTGTGGGAACGGAGTATACGCGAGGACCTTGCCGTGACGCGGCAGAGCTTCTTCGATGCAGCGGCGGATCGAGAGAAGGGCTGGGACCCCGGGGCTGGTAGGGCGATGCTGGAGAAACTGAGGCTTCGGGCGAGAGCATGGGATATGAGGGATGAGGCTGGAAGGGGCATCTTTGCTGGGGAAGAGTAGAACGGGGGTGAGCCGGTGCCCGTTGAGCCAATACCTAAAGCTGCATACCTACCTTGAGGAACGACTCATTGCACTTGTGTACCGATATGATGTTTTCCCTGCAAGATTGCACTATACGGTCGACATGAGCGACCAGATGGGCTAGCACCTTCGATTCTGAGGTGATGAAGAGCTAAATGAGGCGCATTGAGTCTGAGCAAGCGACGACACATAGGATGATTATCAGTGAAGGGTCGTTCCAAGGAACGTCGGCAACGATCATTATGCTGGCGGTAGCGCGTATAGCACGGGTCGCAGAGTTGTGGCTCTCCTCGAATGAACTGGGCCCGTACGGGATTGAGTTGTCGGTTTTTCATGTTGAAACTGGCGTCGGTTCTTGCACGGTTGACGGGCTCTCGACGAGAAGGCCAACCAATGTAGTATGCCTCTCAACATGATCCAATCAATAGCATCGTCACTAGGTAATGAGACAGAGAAGCTTCCCAAGACTGCGTAAAATGGCCGGAGTATTGTCGTCGCGCCCTTGATGGTTCTGATTCTGGATATTCCATGCGTTCCTTGACAATTCAGCGTGTTAGAACGTATTGATACATCGATTGTGATTTTCTCCTGCAGATGAATGCATACTGAGCCATGGAATGAACGAGAGCAGAAGAAAAGAGGATGGAAAGGAATGGAAAAGAAGTGCTGAGAGATAATTTACCTCACAGTTTCCCCTGGATCTTGGCCATGGATGCAGGGGGGTCCCGACTTATCTCTGTATTGTTGCAGGCGCAATCTAGCAATTCGCTCACCTCGAGCTACATGATGTGACGTCCAAGCCCAAGTATCCTACCCGATGGCTTTGGCGACTGGGGCCAGCCACTGTCCTGCGGACGGCACCTTGATCCTTTGAGGATCAACGTCAAGAACCGGCCTTTTGAATGTGCGGAAAGCAGTTCCTTGACGCACAGCCCAAATCGCACCCTCGGTGCACATCAACCTACCACGTCCGAACGTCACCGTGAATCCAAAGCACTACCCGAGGTCCGCTATGTCTCCGCCCAAAACGAACGATCTGCTGCCGAGTGTTGTCCAAGCTGTTGCGCCTCCTTCTCCAAAATCGCGAAGTCACCTCTTCCAACTAGATGAGCCTGATCGCGGTGAGAGTATTTCGTCACCGGCTCCCAGCTGTACCGGTCTGAGATAGGCTGTCCGCTAAGAACATCGGCAACGAGGGTGCCAATCGTAGGGAAGTCTTTAGCGCGGTTGAAGGATCCCCCAGCAGCGCAAACGAGATTCTGATACTGGGGGTGCCTGGCAATGATTGGATCCTGGGTTTCTGTAACCCCATCCCTAAAAAGCGTCTTAGCGTGCGATGTGCACTGTCAACCATGAAGCACTCACCAGAAAGATGTGACGGAGGTGAGGCGCGCTCCACGGAGGGCGGGTACAAACACGCTAGCCCACTCGGTGACCTTGTGCATGTGACTCTTCGCAAGTGCACTCTCGGAAAGGTCCTCAACATGTGATATCATAGAGCCACGCAAATTGGTGAAAGGATGTATCCACGTGATCTTTCCCAGGGAGCCTTTGACTGGAGGGAGGAACTCGGCTGAGGATAGATACTTTAGCGACGGGAAGGCATTGAAGGAGTTGGTGGGGAGAGATGGACGGACCTGTCCCGCTATGGGAGACCATCGGCTTGTTCCTGAAGAATTCAGCCTGGTTATCGTTTAGCTGGACAGCGTACGAGAACAGCCCGGTGGCGACGGGAGTCCTTCCGCTCGGTGGCAGAGTGATATCGGATGCTACAAGCACTTGGGCAAGCCATGGACCGACGGCCAAGACAACCTGCGCCGCTTCTACTTCGATCCTCTCCCCATTCTCGAGTATGAGTGCCGTGATGTGGGCTCCGTCCTTGACGATTGTTGCGACTGCACTTTCGTAGAAGGTCCCCCCGCTATTCGTGCAGGCTCTCTTGGCTCGATCCCTGGCTTCGGCCATACATGCTTCCCAATCAACGATGCTGTCGTCTTCAGCCAAGACGTAAGTCAGGGATTCTGGAGCCTCTGTTGTTCCGAAAGCATTCCGCATCAGCGTGGCATCGCCTGGCTGTCGCTTCGGCAAACCGAGCTCCTCACGAGCCTGGTTGATCTTCTGCAGTGTGGCGAGATCACTCTGCTCGTAGATGATTACGCGGCCGATGCCGCGTTGGAGCTTGGAGAAGCCGTCGCCTTTCCACTGCTGTTGGGTCCGGACTGCCTCGGTCATCCGCTCCAGATTGTTGTAATCAACCCGAACTATCTTGGAGATGTCCTCGCTCGGTGCGAGGGGTGAGGGCCGAGAAATGACAGACAACTTGGTGGTCGGCCATCTCTGAACGATGTGGTCGGCCGCCGAGAGACCAAACACACCCGTGCCGACGATGATGACCCTGTCCATGTTGTCGTTGAAGAGCGGTTTGTCGGACACAGTGACGGATTACCCCAGGTTTTGGCGCGGGGAAGCCCTTCCGAAGTTCTGCGGGGGCGTTCAATGGCTGATGCACCCAGTAGAATGTCACGAGCGCGGCACGCTCCGAGCCGAGGAAGCGGGGGACTTCGGCAAGTTGATCGCTGAGGGACTGGATCTCCGTGGACGACCGTTGACTGAGCGGAGCCGTAGGTATTGAGCCAGCGCCTTCTGAGGGTAAACCAACAACGAGCGCAGCCCATGCAGGCGGCTGGTAATCTCTTTAAAAAGAAGGGGAGAAACAAAGGACTTCCTCTCGGGGGTTTTTCTCTCCCAGTTGCAGCATTGCGCAGCTGCTGTTGCGCGGCGGCCTTGGCGACCGAACTTGTGGCACGCGCTTGCTTATGGAAATCATTCCTGTCCGCTTAAAAGGGTCTAAAACTGGTTGCTCTAAGGATAGAAAACCGCCCCTTATGAACAATACTGAAGACAAGAAGATATCACTATTGTAGGGAGGCTGTGAATGTGAATTAGGAACTAGTAACTATAGAGAGTAAAAAGTAACGTATTTCATATGCGAGCGGCGCATATAAGCGAGCGGCGCACTGGTAAGGGTTGCATAGAAACTTGGACACGGC